>OV815993.1:31107558-31198231 GCA_929113495.1 Andrena minutula
ATTTTTAGTGAATGGTGCAGAATTTGAGTAAATTTACTTGATATTCACTTCGATTCCTTTGGATTTTCATAAGATTTTTAGTAGAAGGAGCTGAAATTGAAGAAATTTTGGTGAAACTAAATTAAATTTCTTTGTATTTTTTTTTATGATTTTTAGTTACAGATGCAGAATTTGAGTAAATTTAGTTGATATTCACTTCGATTCCTTGGATTTTCATAAGATTTTAAGTAGCAAGAGCTGAAATTGAAGAAATTTTGCTAAAATTAAATTAAATTTCTTTGTATTTTTTTATGAATTTTAGTTACAGGTGCAGAATTTGAGAAAATATTGTTGAAATTCACTTCGATTCTTTGGAATTTTCTTAAGATTTTTTGTAGGAGGAGCTGAATTTGAAAAAATTTTGGTGAAATTAAATTAAACCTTTTTGAATTTTTTATGATTTTTAGTTACAGATACAGAATATGAGTAAATTTAGTTGATATTCACTTAGATTCAATTGGATTTTCATAAGATTTTTAGTAGGAGGAGCTGAAATTGAAGAAATTTTGATGAAAGTAAATTAAATTTCTTTGTATTTTTTTATGATTTTTAGTTACAGATGCAGAATTTGAGAAAATATAGTTGAAATTCACTTCGATTCTTTTGGATTTTCTTAAGATGTTTAGTAGGAGGAGCTGAAATTGAAAAAATTTTGCTGAAATTAAATTAAATTTTTTTAAATTTTTTTATGATTTTTAGTTACAGATGCAGAATTTGAGTAAATTTAGTTGATATTCACTTCGATTCCTTTTGATTTTCATAAGATTTTTAGTAGAAGGAGCTGAAATTGAAGAAATTGTGGTAAAATTAAATTAAATCTTTATGAATTTTTTTATGATTTTTAGTTACAGATGCAGAATTTGAGTAAATTTAGTTGATATTCACTTCGATTCCTTTGGATTTTCATAAGATTTTTAGTAGGAGGAGCTGAAATTGAAAAAATTTTGCTGAATTAAATTAAAATCTTTTTGAATTTTTTATGATTTTTAGTTACAGATGCAGAATTTGAGTAAATTTAGTTGATATTCACTTCGATTCTTTTGGATTTTCATAAGATTTTTAGTAGGAGGAGCTGAAATTGAAGAAATGTTGGTAAAATTAAATTAAATCTTTTTGAATTTTTTTATGATTTTTAGTTACAGATGCAGAATTTGAGTAAATTTAGTTGATATTCACTTCGATTCCTTTGGATTTTCATAAGATTTTTAGTAGAAGGAGCTGAAATTGAAGAAGTTTTGGTGAAATTAAATTAAATTTCTTTGTTTTTTTTTATGATTTTTAGTTACAGATGCAGAATTTGAGAAAATATAGTTGAAATTCACTTCGATTCTGTTGGATTTTCTTAAGATTTTTAGTAGGAGGAGCTGAAATTGAAAAAATGTTGGTAAAATTAAATTAAATTTCTTTGTATTTTTTTATGATTTTTAGTTACAGATGCTGAATTTGAGAAAATACAGTTGAAATTCACTTCGATTCTTTTGAATTTTCTTAAGATTTTTTGTAGGAGGAGCTGAAATTGAAAAAATTTTGGTGAAATTAAATTAAATCATTTTGAATTTTTTTATGATTTTTAGTTACAGATACAGAATATGAGTAAATTTAGTTGATATTCACTTAGATTCAATTGGATTTTCATAAGATCTTTAGTAGGAGGAGCTGAAATTGAAGAAATTTTGCTAAAATTAAATTAAATTTCTTTGTATTTTTTTATGAATTTTAGTTACAGGTGCAGAATTTGAGAAAATATTGTTGAAATTCACTTCGATTCTTTTGAATTTTCTTAAGATTTTTTGTAGGAGGAGCTGAAATTGAAAAAATTTTGGTGAAATTAAATTAAATCTTTTTGAATTTTTTTATGATTTTTAGTTACAGATACAGAATATGAGTAAATTTAGTTGATATTCACTTAGATTCAATTGGATTTTCATAAGATTTTTAGTAGGAGGAGCTGAAATTGAAGAAATGTTGGTAAAATTAAATTAAATCTTTTTGAATTTTTTTATGTTTTTTAGTGAAAGGTGCAGAATTTGAGTAAATTTACTTGATATTCACTTCGATTCCTTTGGATTTTCATAAGATTTTTAGTAGAAGGAGCTGAAATTGAAGAAATTTTGGTGAAATTAAATTAAATTTCTTTGTATTTTTTTATGATTTTTAGTTACAGATGCAGAATTTGAGAAAATATAGTTGAAATTCTCTTCGATTCTTTTGGACTTTCTTAAGATTTTTAGTAAGAGGAGCTGAAATTGAAAAAATTTTGGTGAAATTAAATTAAATCTTTTTGAATTTTTTTATGATTTTTAGTTACAGATACAGAATATGAGTAAATTTAGTTGATATTCACTGCGACTCCTTTTGAGTTTCATAAGATTTTTAGTAGAACGAGCTGAAATTGAAGAAATTGTGGTAAAATTAAATTAAATCTTTTTGAATTTTTTTATGATTTTTAGTTACAGATGCAGAATTTGAGTAAATTTAGTTGATATTCACTTCGATTCCTTTGGATTTTCATAAGATTTTTAGTAGGAGGAGCTGAAATTGAAGAAATGTTGGTAAAATTAAATTAAATCTTTTTAAATTTTTTTATGATTTTTAGTTACAGATACAGAATTTGAGTAAATTCAGTTGATATTCACATAGATTCTATTGGATTTTCATAAGATTTTTAGTAAGAGGAGCTGAAATTGAAGAAATTTTGGTGAAATTAAATTAAATTTCTTTGTATTTTTTTATGATTTTTAGTTACAGGTGCAGAATTTGAGAAAGTATTGTTGAAATTCACTTCGATTCTTTTGAATTTTCTTAAGATTTTTTGTAGGAGGAGCTGAAATTGAAAAAATTTTGGTGAAATTAAAATAAATCTTTTTGAATTTTTTTATGATTTTTAGTTACAGATACAGAATATGAGTAAATTTAGTTGATATTCACTTACATTCAATTGGATTTTCATAAGATTTTTAGTAGGAGGAGCTGAAATTGAAGAAATGTTGGTAAAATTAAATTAAATCTTTTTGCATTTTTTTATGTTTTTTAGTGAAAGGTGCAGAATTTGAGTAAATTTACTTGATATTCACTTTGATTCCTTTGGATTTTCTTAAGATTTTTAGTAGGAGGAGCTGAAATTGAAGAAATGTTGGTAAAATTAAATTAAATCTTTATGAATTTTTTTATGATTTTTAGTTACAGATGCAGAATTTGAGTAAATTTACTTGATATTCACTTCGATTCCTTTGGATTTTCATAAGATTTTTAGTAGAAGGAGCTGAAATTGAAGAAATTTTGGTGAAACTAAATTAAATTTCTTTGTATTTTTCTATGATTTTTAGTTACAGATGCAGAATTTGAGTAAATTTAGTTGATATTCACTTCGATTCCTTTGGATTTTCATAAGATTTTTAGTAGGAGGAGCTGAAATTGAAGAAATTTTGCTAAAATTAAATTAAATTTCTTTGTATTTTTTTATGATTTTTAGTTACAGATGCAGAATTTGAGAAAATATAGTTGAAATTCACTTCGATTCTTTTGGATTTTCTTAAGATGTTTAGTAGGAGGAGCTGAAATTGAAAAAATTTTGCTGAAATTAAATTAAATTTTTTAAAATTTTTTTATGATTTTTAGTTACAGATGCAGAATTTGAGTAAATTTAGTTGATATTCACTTCGATTCCTTTTGATTTTCATAAGATTTTTAGTAGAAGGAGCTGAAATTGAAGAAATTGTGGTAAAATTAAATTAAATCTTTATGAATTTTTTTATGATTTTTAGTTACAGATGCAGAATTTGAGTAAATTTAGTTGATATTCACTTCGATTCCTTTGGATTTTCATAAGATTTTTAGTAGAAGGAGCTGAAATTGAAGAAATTTTGCTAAAATTAAATTAAATTTCTTTGTATTTTTTTATGAATTTTAGTTACA
Organism: Andrena minutula; assembly: GCA_929113495.1. Taxonomy (NCBI): domain Eukaryota; kingdom Metazoa; phylum Arthropoda; class Insecta; order Hymenoptera; family Andrenidae; genus Andrena; species Andrena minutula. The sequence goes on from OV815993.1 coordinate 31,111,513, forward strand.
GGTGCAGAATTTGAGAAAATATTGTTGAAATTCACTTCGATTCTTTGGAATTTTCTTAAGATTTTTTGTAGGAGGAGCTGAATTTGAAAAAATTTTGGTGAAATTAAATTAAACCTTTTTGAATTTTTTATGATTTTTAGTTACAGATACAGAATATGAGTAAATTTAGATGATATTCACTTAGATTCAATTGGATTTTCATAAGATTTTTAGTAGGAGGAGCTGAAATTGAAGAAATTTTGGTGAAAGTAAATTAAATTTCTTTGTATTTTTTTATGATTTTTAGTTACAGATGCAGAATTTGAGAAAATATAGTTGAAATTCACTTCGATTCTTTTGGATTTTCTTAAGATGTTTAGTAGGAGGAGCTGAAATTGAAAAAATTTTGCTGAAATTAAATTAAACCTTTTTGAATTTTTTATGATTTTTAGTTACAGATACAGAATATGAGTAAATTTAGTTGATATTCACTTAGATTCAATTGGATTTTCATAAGATTTTTAGTAGGAGGAGCTGAAATTGAAGAAATTTTGGTGAAAGTAAATTAAATTTCTTTGTATTTTTTTATGATTTTTAGTTACAGATGCAGAATTTGAGAAAATATAGTTGAAATTCACTTCGATTCTTTTGGATTTTCTTAAGATGTTTAGTAGGAGGAGCTGAAATTGAAAAAATTTTGCTGAAATTAAATTAAATTTTTTTAAATTTTTTTATGATTTTTAGTTACAGATGCAGAATTTGAGTAAATTTAGTTGATATTCACTTCGATTCCTTTTGATTTTCATAAGATTTTTAGTAGAAGGAGCTGAAATTGAAGAAATTGTGGTAAAATTAAATTAAATCTTTATGAATTTTTTTATGATTTTTAGTTACAGATGCAGAATTTGAGTAAATTTAGTTGATATTCACTTCGATTCCTTTGGATTTTCATAAGATTTTTAGTAGAAGGAGCTGAAATTGAAGAAGTTTTGGTGAAATTAAATTAAATTTCTTTGTTTTTTTTTATGATTTTTAGTTACAGATGCAGAATTTGAGAAAATATAGTTGAAATTCACTTCGAATCTGTTGGATTTTTACTTAAGATTTTTAGTAGGAGGAGCTGAAATTGAAAAAATTTTGCTGAAATTAAATTAAATCTTTTTGAATTTTTTTATGATTTTTAGTTACAGATGCAGAATTTGAGTAAATTTAGTTGATATTCACTTCGATTCTTTTGGATTTTCATAAGATTTTTAGTAGGAGGAGCTGAAATTGAAGAAATGTTGGTAAAATTAAATTAAATCTTTTTGAATTTTTTTATGATTTTTAGTAAAAGGTGCAGAATTGGAGTAAATTTACTTGATATTCACTTCGATTCCTTTGGATTTTCATAAGATTTTTAGTAGAAGGAGCTGAAATTGAAGAAATTTTGGTGAAATTAAATTAAATTTCTTTGTATTTTTTTATGGTTTTTAGTTACAGATGCAGGATTGGAGTAAATTTACTTGATATTCACTTCGATTCCTTTGGATTTTCATAAGATTTTTAGTAGGAGGAGCTGAAATTGAAGAAATGTTGGTAAAATTAAATTAAATCTTTTTGAATTTTTTTATGATTTTTAGTGAAAGGTGCAGAATTGGAGTAAATTTACTTGATATTCACTTCGATTCCTTTGGATTTTCATAAGATTTTTAGTAGAAGGAGCTGAAATTGAAGAAATTTTGGTGAAATTAAATTAAATTTCTTTGTATTTTTTTATGGTTTTTAGTTACAGATGCAGGATTGGAGTAAATTTACTTGATATTCACTTCGATTCCTTTGGATTTTCATAAGATTTTTAGTAGAAGGAGCTGAAATTGAAAAAATTTTCGTGAAATTAAATTAAATTCCTTTGTATTTTTTTATGATTTTTAGTTACAGATGCAGAATTTGAGAAAATATAGTTGAAATTCACTTCGATTCTATTCGATTTTCTTAAGATGTTTAGTAGGAGGAGCTGAAATTGAAAAAATATTGCTGAAATTAAATTAAATCTTTTTGAATTTTTTTATGATTTTTAGTTACAGATGCAGAATTTGAGTAAATTTAGTTGATATTCACTTCGATTCCTTTTGATTTTCATAAGATTTTTAGTAGAAGGAGCTGAAATTGAAGAAATTGTGGTAAACTTAAATTAAATCTTTTTGAATTTTTTTATGATTTTTAGTTACAGATGCAGAATTTGAGTAAATTTAGTTGATATTCACTTCGATTCCTTTGGATTTTCATAAGATTTTTAGTAGGAGGAGCTGAAATTGAAGAAATGTTGGTAAAATTAAATTAAATTTCTTTGTATTTTTTTATGATTTTTAGTTACTGATGCTGAATTTGAGAAAATACAGTTGAAATTCACTTCGATTCTTTTGAATTTTCTTAAGATTTTTTGTAGGAGGAGCTGAAATTGAAAAAATTTTGGTGAAATTAAATTAAATCATTTTGAATTTTTTTATGATTTTTAGTTACAGATACAGAATATGAGTAAATTTAGTTGATATTCACTTAGATTCAATTGGATTTTCATAAGATCTTTAGTAGGAGGAGCTGAAATTGAAGAAATTTTGCTAAAATTAAATTAAATTTCTTTGTATTTTTTTATGAATTTTAGTTACAGGTGCAGAATTTGAGAAAATATTGTTGAAATTCACTTCGATTCTTTTGAATTTTCTTAAGATTTTTTGTAGGAGGAGCTGAAATTGAAAAAATTTTGGTGAAATTAAATTAAATCTTTTTGAATTTTTTTATGATTTTTAGTTACAGATACAGAATATGAGTAAATTTAGTTGATATTCACTTAGATTCAATTGGATTTTCATAAGATTTTTAGTAGGAGGAGCTGAAATTGAAGAAATGTTGGTAAAATTAAATTAAATCTTTTTGAATTTTTTTATGTTTTTTAGTGAAAGGTGCAGAATTTGAGTAAATTTACTTGATATTCACTTCGATTCCTTTGGATTTTCATAAGATTTTTAGTAGAAGGAGCTGAAATTGAAGAAATTTTGGTGAAATTAAATTAAATTTCTTTGTATTTTTTTATGATTTTTAGTTACAGATGCAGAATTTGAGAAAATATAGTTGAAATTCTCTTCGATTCTTTTGGACTTTCTTAAGATTTTTAGTAAGAGGAGCTGAAATTGAAAAAATTTTGGTGAAATTAAATTAAATCTTTTTGAATTTTTTTATGATTTTTAGTTACAGATACAGAATATGAGTAAATTTAGTTGATATTCACTTCGAATCCTTTTGAGTTTCATAAGATTTTTAGTAGAACGAGCTGAAATTGAAGAAATTGTGGTAAAATTAAATTAAATCTTTTTGAATTTTTTTATGATTTTTAGTTACAGATGCAGAATTTGAGTAAATTTAGTTGATATTCACTTCGATTCCTTTGGATTTTCATAAGATTTTTAGTAGGAGGAGCTGAAATTGAAGAAATGTTGGTAAAATTAAATTAAATCTTTTTAAATTTTTTTATGATTTTTAGTTACAGATACAGAATTTGAGTAAATTCAGTTGATATTCACATAGATTCTATTGGATTTTCATAAGATTTTTAGTAGGAGGAGCTGAAATTGAAGAAATTTTGGTGAAATTAAATTAAATTTCTTTGTATTTTTTTATGATTTTTAGTTACAGGTGCAGAATTTGAGAAAGTATTGTTGAAATTCACTTCGATTCTTTTGAATTTTCTTAAGATTTTTTGTAGGAGGAGCTGAAATTGAAAAAATTTTGGTGAAATTAAAATAAATCTTTTTGAATTTTTTTATGATTTTTAGTTACAGATACAGAATATGAGTAAATTTAGTTGATATTCACTTACATTCAATTGGATTTTCATAAGATTTTTAGTAGGAGGAGCTGAAATTGAAGAAATTTTGATGAAAGTAAATTAAATTTCTTTGTATTTTTTTATGATTTTTAGTTACAGATGCAGAATTTGAGAAAATATAGTTGAAATTCACTTCGATTCTTTTGGATTTTCTTAAGATGTTTAGTAGGAGGAGCTGAAATTGAAAAAATTTTGCTGAAATTAAATTAAATTTTTTTAAATTTTTTTATGATTTTTAGTTACAGATGCAGAATTTGAGTAAACTTAGTTGATATTCACTTCGATTCCTTTGATTTTCATAAGATTTTTAGTAGAAGGAGCTGAAATTGAAGAAATTGTGGTAAAATTAAATTAAATCTTTATGAATTTTTTTATGATTTTTAGTTACAGATGCAGAATTTGAGTAAATTTAGTTGATATTCACTTCGATTCCTTTGGATTTTCATAAGATTTTTAGTAGGAGGAGCTGAAATTGAAAAAATTTTGCTGAAATTAAATTAAATCTTTTTGAATTTTTTTATGATTTTTAGTTACAGATGCAGAATTTGAGTAAATTTAGTTGATATTCACTTCGATTCTTTTGGATTTTCATAAGATTTTTAGTAGGAGGAGCTGAAATTGAAGAAATGTTGGTAAAATTAAATTAAATCTTTTTGAATTTTTTTTATGATTTTTAGTTACAGATGCAGAATTTGAGTAAATTTAGTTGATATTCACTTCGATTCCTTTGGATTTTCATAAGATTTTTAGTAGAAGGAGCTGAAATTGAAGAAGTTTTGGTGAAATTAAATTAAATTTCTTTGTTTTTTTTTTATGATTTTTAGTTACAGATGCAGAATTTGTGAAAATATAGTTGAAATTCACTTCGATTCTGTTGGATTTTCTTAAGATTTTTAGTAGGAGGAGCTGAAATTGAAAAAATTTTGCTGAAATTAAATTAAATCTTTTTGAATTTTTTTATGATTTTTAGTTACAGATGCAGAATTTGAGTAAATTTAGTTGATATTCACTTCGATTCCTTTTGATTTTCATAAGATTTTTAGTAGAAGGAGCTGAACTTGAAGAAGTTTTGGTGAAATTAAATTAAATTTCTTTGTTTTTTTTTTATGATTTTTAGTTACAGATGCAGAATTTGAGAAAATATAGTTGAAATTCACTTCGATTCTTTTGGATTTTCTTAAGATGTTTAGTAGGAGGAGCTGAAATTGAAAAAATTTTGCTGAAATTAAATTAAATTTTTTAAAATTTTTTTATGATTTTTAGTTACAGATGCAGAATTTGAGTAAATTTAGTTGATATTCACTTCGATTCCTTTTGATTTTCATAAGATTTTTAGTAGAAGGAGCTGAAATTGAAGAAATTGTGGTAAAATTAAATTAAATCTTTATGAATTTTTTTATGATTTTTAGTTACAGATGCAGAATTTGAGTAAATTTAGTTGATATTCACTTCGATTCCTTTGGATTTTCATAAGATTTTTAGTAGAAGGAGCTGAAATTGAAGAAGTTTTGGTGAAATTAAATTAAATTTCTTTGTTTTTTTTTTATGATTTTTAGTTACAGATGCAGAATTTGAGAAAATATAGTTGAAATTCACTTCGATTCTGTTGGATTTTCTTAAGATTTTTAGTAGGAGGAGCTGAAATTGAAAAAATTTTGCTGAAATTAAATTAAATCTTTTTGAATTTTTTTATGCTTTTTAGTTACAGATGCAGAATTTGAGTAAATTTAGTTGATATTCACTTCGATTCCTTTTGATTTTCATAAGATTTTTAGTAGAAGGAGCTGAACTTGAAGAAGTTTTGGTGAAATTAAATTAAATTTCTTTGTTTTTTTTTATGATTTTTAGTTACAGATGCAGAATTTGAGAAAATATAGTTGAAATTCACTTCGAATCTGTTGGATTTTCTTAAGATTTTTAGTAGGAGGAGCTGAAATTGAAAAAATTTTGCTGAAATTAAATTAAATCTTTTTGAATTTTTTTATGATTTTTAGTTACAGATGCAGAATTTGAGTAAATTTAGTTGATATTCACTTCGATTCCTTTGGATTTTCATAAGATTTTTAGTAGGAGGAGCTGAAATTGAAGAAATGTTGGTAAAATTAAATTAAATTTCTTTGTATTTTTTTATGATTTTTAGTTACAGATGCTGAATTTGAGAAAATACAGTTGAAATTCACTTCGATTCTTTTGAATTTTCTTAAGATTTTTTGTAGGAGGAGCTGAAATTGAAAAAATTTTGGTGAAATTAAATTAAATCATTTTGAATTTTTTTATGATTTTTAGTTACAGATACAGAATATGAGTAAATTTAGTTGATATTCACTTAGATTCAATTGGATTTTCATAAGATCTTTAGTAGGAGGAGCTGAAATTGAAGAAATTTTGCTAAAATTAAATTAAATTTCTTTGTATTTTTTTATGAATTTTAGTTACAGGTGCAGAATTTGAGAAAATATTGTTGAAATTCACTTCGATTCTTTTGAATTTTCTTAAGATTTTTTGTAGGAGGAGCTGAAATTGAAAAAATTTTGGTGAAATTAAATTAAATCTTTTTGAATTTTTTTATGATTTTTAGTTACAGATACAGAATATGAGTAAATTTAGTTGATATTCACTTAGATTCAATTGGATTTTCATAAGATTTTTAGTAGGAGGAGCTGAAATTGAAGAAATGTTGGTAAAATTAAATTAAATCTTTATGAATTTTTTTATGATTTTTAGTTACAGATGCAGAATTTGAGTAAATTTAGTTGATATTCACTTCGATTCCTTTGGATTTTCATAAGATTTTTAGTAGAAGGAGCTGAAATTGAAGAAGTTTTGGTGAAATTAAATTAAATTTCTTTGTTTTTTTTTATGATTTTTAGTTACAGATGCAGAATTTGAGAAAATATAGTTGAAATTCACTTCGAATCTGTTGGATTTTTACTTAAGATTTTTAGTAGGAGGAGCTGAAATTGAAAAAATTTTGCTGAAATTAAATTAAATCTTTTTGAATTTATTTATGATTTTTAGTTACAGATGCAGAATTTGAGTAAATTTAGTTGATATTCACTTCGATTCTTTTGGATTTTCATAAGATTTTTAGTAGGAGGAGCTGAAATTGAAGAAATGTTGGTAAAATTAAATTAAATCTTTTTGAATTTTTTTATGATTTTTAGTGAAAGGTGCAGAATTGGAGTAAATTTACTTGATATTCACTTCGATTCCTTTGGATTTTCATAAGATTTTTAGTAGAAGGAGCTGAAATTGAAGAAATTTTGGTGAAATTAAATTAAATTTCTTTGTATTTTTTTATGGTTTTTAGTTACAGATGCAGGATTGGAGTAAATTTACTTGATATTCACTTCGATTCCTTTGGATTTTCATAAGATTTTTAGTAGGAGGAGCTGAAATTGAAGAAATGTTGGTAAAATTAAATTAAATATTTTTGAATTTTTTTATGATTTTTAGTGAAAGGTGCAGAATTGGAGTAAATTTACTTGATATTCACTTCGATTCCTTTGGATTTTCATAAGATTTTTAGTAGAAGGAGCTGAAATTGAAGAAATTTTGGTGAAATTAAATTAAATTTCTTTGTATTTTTTTATGGTTTTTAGTTACAGATGCAGGATTGGAGTAAATTTACTTGATATTCACTTCGATTCCTTTGGATTTTCATAAGATTTTTAGTAGAAGGAGCTGAAATTGAAAAAATTTTTGTGAAATTAAATTAAATTCCTTTGTATTTTTTTATGATTTTTAGTTACAGATGCAGAATTTGAGAAAATATAGTTGAAATTCACTTCGATTCTATTCGATTTTCTTAAGATGTTTAGTAGGAGGAGCTGAAATTGAAAAAATATTGCTGAAATTAAATTAAATCTTTTTGAATTTTTTTATGATTTTTAGTTACAGATGCAGAATTTGAGTAAATTTAGTTGATATTCACTTCGATTCCTTTGGATTTTCATAAGATTTTTAGTAGGAGGAGCTGAAATTGAAGAAATGTTGGTAAAATTAAATTAAATTTCTTTGTATTTTTTTATGATTTTTAGTTACTGATGCTGAATTTGAGAAAATACAGTTGAAATTCACTTCGATTCTTTTGAATTTTCTTAAGATTTTTTGTAGGAGGAGCTGAAATTGAAAAAATTTTGGTGAAATTAAATTAAATCATTTTGAATTTTTTTATGATTTTTAGTTACAGATACAGAATATGAGTAAATTTAGTTGATATTCACTTAGATTCAATTGGATTCTCATAAGATTTTTAGTAGGAGGAGCTGAAATTGAAGAAATTTTGCTAAAATTAAATTAAATTTCTTTGTATTTTTTTATGAATTTTAGATACAGGTGCAGAATTTGAGAAAATATTGTTGAAATTCACTTCGATTCTTTTGAATTTTCTTAAGATTTTTTGTAGGAGGAGCTGAAATTGAAAAAATTTTGGTGAAATTAAATTAAATCTTTTTGAATTTTTTTATGATTTTTAGTTACAGATACAGAATATGAGTAAATTTAGTTGATATTCACTTAGATTCAATTGGATTTTCATAAGATTTTTAGTAGGAGGAGCTGAAATTGAAGAAATGTTGGTAAAATTAAATTAAATCTTTTTGAATTTTTTTATGTTTTTTAGTGAAAGGTGCAGAATTTGAGTAAATTTACTTGATATTCACTTCGATTCCTTTGGATTTTCATAAGATTTTTAGTAGAAGGAGCTGAAATTGAAGAAATTTTGGTGAAATTAAATTAAATTTCTTTGTATTTTTTTATGATTTTTAGTTACAGATGCAGAATTTGAGAAAATATAGTTGAAATTCTCTTCGATTCTTTTGGACTTTCTTAAGATTTTTAGTAAGAGGAGCTGAAATTGAAAAAATTTTGGTGAAATTAAATTAAATCTTTTTGAATTTTTTTATGATTTTTAGTTACAGATACAGAATTTGAGTAAATTCAGTTGATATTCACATAGATTCTATTGGATTTTCATAAGATTTTTAGTAGGAGGAGCTGAAATTGAAGAAATTTTGGTGAAATTAAATTAAATTTCTTTGTATTTTTTTATGATTTTTAGTTACAGGTGCAGAATTTGAGAAAGTATTGTTGAAATTCACTTCGATTCTTTTGAATTTTCTTAAGATTTTTTGTAGGAGGAGCTGAAATTGAAAAAATTTTGGTGAAATTAAAATAAATCTTTTTGAATTTTTTTATGATTTTTAGTTACAGATACAGAATATGAGTAAATTTAGTTGATATTCACTTACATTCAATTGGATTTTCATAAGATTTTTAGTAGGAGGAGCTGAAATTGAAGAAATGTTGGTAAAATTAAATTAAATCTTTCTGCATTTTTTTATGTTTTTTAGTGAAAGGTGCAGAATTTGAGTAAATTTACTTGATATTCACTTTGATTCCTTTGGATTTTCTTAAGATTTTTAGTAGGAGGAGCTGAAATTGAAGAAATGTTGGTAAAATTAAATTAAATCTTTTTAAATTTTTTTATGATTTTTAGTTACAGATACAGAATTTGAGTAAATTCAGTTGATATTCACATAGATTCTATTGGATTTTCATAAGATTTTTAGTAGGAGGAGCTGAAATTGAAGAAATTTTGGTGAAATTAAATTAAATTTCTTTGTATTTTTTTATGATTTTTAGTTACAGGTGCAGAATTTGAGAAAGTATTGTTGAAATTCACTTCGATTCTTTTGAATTTTCTTAAGATTTTTTGTAGGAGGAGCTGAAATTGAAAAAATTTTGGTGAAATTAAAATAAATCTTTTTGAATTTTTTTATGATTTTTAGTTACAGATACAGAATATGAGTAAATTTAGTTGATATTCACTTACATTCAATTGGATTTTCATAAGATTTTTAGTAGGAGGAGCTGAAATTGAAGAAATTTTGATGAAAGTAAATTAAATTTCTTTGTATTTTTTTATGATTTTTAGTTACAGATGCAGAATTTGAGAAAATATAGTTGAAATTCACTTCGATTCTTTTGGATTTTCTTAAGATGTTTAGTAGGAGGAGCTGAAATTGAAAAAATTTTGCTGAAATTAAATTAAATTTTTTTAAATTTTTTTATGATTTTTAGTTACAGATGCAGAATTTGAGTAAATTTAGTTGATATTCACTTCGATTCCTTTTGATTTTCATAAGATTTTTAGTAGAAGGAGCTGAAATTGAAGAAATTGTGGTAAAATTAAATTAAATCTTTATGAATTTTTTTATGATTTTTAGTTACAGATGCAGAATTTGAGTAAATTTAGTTGATATTCACTTCGATTCCTTTGGATTTTCATAAGATTTTTAGTAGGAGGAGCTGAAATTGAAAAAATTTTGCTGAAATTAAATTAAATCTTTTTGAATTTTTTTATGATTTTTAGTTACAGATGCAGAATTTGAGTAAATTTAGTTGATATTCACTTCGATTCTTTTGGATTTTCATAAGATTTTTAGTAGGAGGAGCTGAAATTGAAGAAATGTTGGTAAAATTAAATTAAATCTTTTTGAATTTTTTTATGATTTTTAGTTACAGATGCAGAATTTGAGTAAATTTAGTTGATATTCACTTCGATTCCTTTGGATTTTCATAAGATTTTTAGTAGAAGGAGCTGAAATTGAAGAAGTTTTGGTGAAATTAAATTAAATTTCTTTGTTTTTTTTTTATGATTTTTAGTTACAGATGCAGAATTTGAGAAAATATAGTTGAAATTCACTTCGATTCTGTTGGATTTTCTTAAGATTTTTAGTAGGAGGAGCTGAAATTGAAAAAATTTTGCTGAAATTAAATTAAATCTTTTTGAATTTTTTTATGATTTTTAGTTACAGATGCAGAATTTGAGTAAATTTAGTTGATATTCACTTCGATTCCTTTGGATTTTCATAAGATTTTTAGTAGAAGGAGCTGAACTTGAAGAAGTTTTGGTGAAATTAAATTAAATTTCTTTGTTTTTTTTTATGATTTTTAGTTACAGATGCAGAATTTGAGAAAATATAGTTGAAATTCACTTCGATTCTTTTGGATTTTCTTAAGATGTTTAGTAGGAGGAGCTGAAATTGAAAAAATTTTGCTGAAATTAAATTAAATTTTTTAAAATTTTTTTATGATTTTTAGTTACAGATGCAGAATTTGAGTAAATTTAGTTGATATTCACTTCGATTCCTTTTGATTTTCATAAGATTTTTAGTAGAAGGAGCTGAAATTGAAGAAATTGTGGTAAAATTAAATTAAATCTTTATGAATTTTTTTATGATTTTTAGTTACAGATGCAGAATTTGAGTAAATTTAGTTGATATTCACTTCGATTCCTTTGGATTTTCATAAGATTTTTAGTAGAAGGAGCTGAAATTGAAGAAGTTTTGGTGAAATTAAATTAAATTTCTTTGTTTTTTTTTTATGATTTTTAGTTACAGATGCAGAATTTGAGAAAATATAGTTGAAATTCACTTCGATTCTGTTGGATTTTCTTAAGATTTTTAGTAGGAGGAGCTGAAATTGAAAAAATTTTGCTGAAATTAAATTAAATCTTTTTGAATTTTTTTATGATTTTTAGTTACAGATGCAGAATTTGAGTAAATTTAGTTGATATTCACTTCGATTCCTTTTGATTTTCATAAGATTTTTAGTAGAAGGAGCTGAACTTGAAGAAGTTTTGGTGAAATTAAATTAAATTTCTTTGTTTTTTTTTATGATTTTTAGTTACAGATGCAGAATTTGAGAAAATATAGTTGAAATTCACTTCGAATCTGTTGGATTTTCTTAAGATTTTTAGTAGGAGGAGCTGAAATTGAAAAAATTTTGCTGAAATTAAATTAAATCTTTTTGAATTTTTTTATGTTTTTTAGTGAAAGGTGCAGAATTTGAGTAAATTTACTTGATATTCACTTCGATTCCTTTGGATTTTCATAAGATTTTTAGTAGAAGGAGCTGAAATTGAAGAAATTTTGGTGAAATTAAATTAAATTTCTTTGTATTTTTTTATGATTTTTAGTTACAGATGCAGAATTTGAGAAAATATAGTTGAAATTCTCTTCGATTCTTTTGGACTTTCTTAAGATTTTTAGTAAGAGGAGCTGAAATTGAAAAAATTTTGGTGAAATTAAATTAAATCTTTTTGAATTTTTTTATGATTTTTAGTTACAGATGCAGAATTTGAGTAAATTTAGTTGATATTCACTTCGATTCCTTTGGATTTTCATAAGATTTTTAGTAGGAGGAGCTGAAATTGAAGAAATGTTGGTAAAATTAAATTAAATCTTTCTGCATTTTTTTATGTTTTTTAGTGAAAGGTGCAGAATTTGAGTAAATTTACTTGATATTCACTTTGATTCCTTTGGATTTTCTTAAGATTTTTAGTAGGAGGAGCTGAAATTGAAGAAATGTTGGTAAAATTAAATTAAATCTTTTTAAATTTTTTTATGATTTTTAGTTACAGATACAGAATTTGAGTAAATTCAGTTGATATTCACATAGATTCTATTGGATTTTCATAAGATTTTTAGTAGGAGGAGCTGAAATTGAAGAAATTTTGGTGAAATTAAATTAAATTTCTTTGTATTTTTTTATGATTTTTAGTGACAGGTGCAGAATTTGAGAAAGTATTGTTGAAATTCACTTCGATTCTTTTGAATTTTCTTAAGATTTTTTGTAGGAGGAGCTGAAATTGAAAAAATTTTGGTGAAATTAAAATAAATCTTTTTGAATTTTTTTATGATTTTTAGTTACAGATACAGAATATGAGTAAATTTAGTTGATATTCACTTACATTCAATTGGATTTTCATAAGATTTTTAGTAGGAGGAGCTGAAATTGAAGAAATTTTGATGAAAGTAAATTAAATTTCTTTGTATTTTTTTATGATTTTTAGTTACAGATGCAGAATTTGAGAAAATATAGTTGAAATTCACTTCGATTCTTTTGGATTTTCTTAAGATGTTTAGTAGGAGGAGCTGAAATTGAAAAAATTTTGCTGAAATTAAATTAAATTTTTTTAAATTTTTTTATGATTTCTAGTTACAGATGCAGAATTTGAGTAAATTTAGTTGATATTCACTTCGATTCCTTTTGATTTTCATAAGATTTTTAGTAGAAGGAGCTGAAATTGAAGAAATTGTGGTAAAATTAAATTAAATCTTTATGAATTTTTTTATGATTTTTAGTTACAGATGCAGAATTTGAGTAAATTTAGTTGATATTCACTTCGATTCCTTTGGATTTTCATAAGATTTTTAGTAGGAGGAGCTGAAATTGAAAAAATTTTGCTGAAATTAAATTAAATTTTTTTGAATTTTTTTATGATTTTTAGTTACAGATGCAGAATTTGAGTAAATTTAGTTGATATTCACTTCGATTCTTTTGGATTTTCATAAGATTTTTAGTAGGAGGAGCTGAAATTGAAGAAATGTTGGTAAAATTAAATTAAATCTTTTTGAATTTTTTTATGATTTTTAGTTACAGATGCAGAATTTGAGTAAATTTAGTTGATATTCACTTCGATTCCTTTGGATTTTCATAAGATTTTTAGTAGAAGGAGCTGAAATTGAAGAAGTTTTGGTGAAATTAAATTAAATTTCTTTGTTTTTTTTTTATGATTTTTAGTTACAGATGCAGAATTTGAGAAAATATAGTTGAAATTCACTTCGATTCTGTTGGATTTTCTTAAGATTTTTAGTAGGAGGAGCTGAAATTGAAAAAATTTTGCTGAAATTAAATTAAATCTTTTTGAATTTTTTTATGATTTTTAGTTACAGATGCAGAATTTGAGTAAATTTAGTTGATATTCACTTCGATTCCTTTTGATTTTCATAAGATTTTTAGTAGAAGGAGCTGAACTTGAAGAAGTTTTGGTGAAATTAAATTAAATTTCTTTGTTTTTTTTTATGATTTTTAGTTACAGATGCAGAATTTGAGAAAATATAGTTGAAATTCACTTCGATTCTTTTGGATTTTCTTAAGATTTTTAGTAGGAGGAGCTGAAATTGAAAAAATTTTGCTGAAATTAAATTAAATTTTTTAAAATTTTTTTATGATTTTTAGTTACAGATGCAGAATTTGAGTAAATTTAGTTGATATTCACTTCGATTCCTTTTGATTTTCATAAGATTTTTAGTAGAAGGAGCTGAAATTGAAGAAATTGTGGTAAAATTAAATTAAATCTTTATGAATTTTTTTATGATTTTTAGTTACAGATGCAGAATTTGAGTAAATTTAGTTGATATTCACTTCGATTCCTTTGGATTTTCATAAGATTTTTAGTAGAAGGAGCTGAAATTGAAGAAGTTTTGGTGAAATTAAATTAAATTTCTTTGTTTTTTTTTTATGATTTTTAGTTACAGATGCAGAATTTGAGAAAATATAGTTGAAATTCACTTCGATTCTGTTGGATTTTCTTAAGATTTTTAGTAGGAGGAGCTGAAATTGAAAAAATTTTGCTGAAATTAAATTAAATCTTTTTGAATTTTTTTATGATTTTTAGTTACAGATGCAGAATTTGAGTAAATTTAGTTGATATTCACTTCGATTCCTTTTGATTTTCATAAGATTTTTAGTAGAAGGAGCTGAACTTGAAGAAGTTTTGGTGAAATTAAATTAAATTTCTTTGTTTTTTTTTATGATTTTTAGTTACAGATGCAGAATTTGAGAAAATATAGTTGAAATTCACTTCGAATCTGTTGGATTTTCTTAAGATTTTTAGTAGGAGGAGCTGAAATTGAAAAAATTTTGCTGAAATTAAATTAAATCTTTTTGAATTTTTTTATGATTTTTAGTTACAGATGCAGAATTTGAGTAAATTTAGTTGATATTCACTTCCATTCCTTTGGATTTTCATAAGATTTTTAGTAGGAGGAGCTGAAATTGAAGAAATGTTGGTAAAATTAAATTAAATTTCTTTGTATTTTTTTATGATTTTTAGTTACAGATGCTGAATTTGAGAAAATACAGTTGAAATTCACTTCGATTCTTTTGAATTTTCTTAAGATTTTTTGTAGGAGGAGCTGAAATTGAAAAAATTTTGGTGAAATTAAATTAAATCATTTTGAATTTTTTTATGATTTTTAGTTACAGATACAGAATATGAGTAAATTTAGTTGATATTCACTTAGATTCAATTGGATTTTCATAAGATCTTTAGTAGGAGGAGCTGAAATTGAAGAAATTTTGCTAAAATTAAATTAAATTTCTTTGTATTTTTTTATGAATTTTAGTTACAGGTGCAGAATTTGAGAAAATATTGTTGAAATTCACTTCGATTCTTTTGAATTTTCTTAAGATTTTTTGTAGGAGGAGCTGAAATTGAAAAAATTTTGGTGAAATTAAATTAAATCTTTTTGAATTTTTTTATGATTTTTAGTTACAGATACAGAATATGAGTAAATTTAGTTGATATTCACTTAGATTCAATTGGATTTTCATAAGATTTTTAGTAGGAGGAGCTGAAATTGAAGAAATGTTGGTAAAATTAAATTAAATCTTTTTGAATTTTTTTATGTTTTTTAGTGAAAGGTGCAGAATTTGAGTAAATTTACTTGATATTCACTTCGATTCCTTTGGATTTTCATAAGATTTTTAGTAGAAGGAGCTGAAATTGAAGAAATTTTGGTGAAATTAAATTAAATTTCTTTGTATTTTTTTATGATTTTTAGTTACAGATGCAGAATTTGAGAAAATATAGTTGAAATTCTCTTCGATTCTTTTGGACTTTCTTAAGATTTTTAGTAAGAGGAGCTGAAATTGAAAAAATTTTGGTGAAATTAAATTAAATCTTTTTGAATTTTTTTATGATTTTTAGTTACAGATACAGAATATGAGTAAATTTAGTTGATATTCACTTCGATTCCTTTTGAGTTTCATAAGATTTTTAGTAGAACGAGCTGAAATTGAAGAAATTGTGGTAAAATTAAATTAAATCTTTTTGAATTTTTTTATGATTTTTAGTTACAGATGCAGAATTTGAGTAAATTTAGTTGATATTCACTTCGATTCCTTTGGATTTTCATAAGATTTTTAGTAGGAGGAGCTGAAATTGAAGAAATGTTGGTAAAATTAAATTAAATCTTTTTAAATTTTTTTATGATTTTTAGTTACAGATACAGAATTTGAGTAAATTCAGTTGATATTCACATAGATTCTATTGGATTTTCATAAGATTTTTAGTAGGAGGAGCTGAAATTGAAGAAATTTTGGTGAAATTAAATTAAATTTCTTTGTATTTTTTTATGATTTTTAGTTACAGGTGCAGAATTTGAGAAAGTATTGTTGAAATTCACTTCGATTCTTTTGAATTTTCTTAAGATTTTTTGTAGGAGGAGCTGAAATTGAAAAAATTTTGGTGAAATTAAAATAAATCTTTTTGAATTTTTTTATGATTTTTAGTTACAGATACAGAATATGAGTAAATTTAGTTGATATTCACTTACATTCAATTGGATTTTCATAAGATTTTTAGTAGGAGGAGCTGAAATTGAAGAAATGTTGGTAAAATTAAATTAAATCTTTCTGCATTTTTTTATGTTTTTTAGTGAAAGGTGCAGAATTTGAGTAAATTTACTTGATATTCACTTTGATTCCTTTGGATTTTCTTAAGATTTTTAGTAGGAGGAGCTGAAATTGAAGAAATGTTGGTAAAATTAAATTAAATCTTTATGAATTTTTTTATGATTTTTAGTTACAGATGCAGAATTTGAGTAAATTTACTTGATATTCACTTCGATTCCTTTGGATTTTCATAAGATTTTTAGTAGAAGGAGCTGAAATTGAAGAAATTTTGGTGAAATTAAATTAAATTTCTTTGTATTTTTTTATGATTTTTAGTTACAGATGCAGAATTTGAGTAAATTTAGTTGATATTCACTTCGATTCCTTTGGATTTTCATAAGATTTTAAGTAGGAGGAGCTGAAATTGAAGAAATTTTGCTAAAATTAAATTAAATTTCTTTGTATTTTTTTATGATTTTTAGTTACAGATGCAGAATTTGAGAAAATATAGTTGAAATTCACTTCGATTCTTTTGGATTTTCTTAAGATGTTTAGTAGGAGGAGCTGAAATTGAAAAAATTTTGCTGAAATTAAATTAAATTGTTTAAAATTTTTTTATGATTTTTAGTTACAGATGCAGAATTTGAGTAAATTTAGTTGATATTCACTTCGATTCCTTTTGATTTTCATAAGATTTTTAGTAGAAGGAGCTGAAATTGAAGAAATTGTGGTAAAATTAAATTAAATCTTTATGAATTTTTTTATGATTTTTAGTTACAGATGCAGAATTTGAGTAAATTTAGTTGATATTCACTTCGATTCCTTTGGATTTTCATAAGATTTTTAGTAGAAGGAGCTGAAATTGAAGAAATTTTGCTAAAATTAAATTAAATTTCTTTGTATTTTTTTATGAATTTTAGTTACAGGTGCAGAATTTGAGAAAATATTGTTGAAATTCACTTCGATTCTTTGGAATTTTCTTAAGATTTTTTGTAGGAGGAGCTGAATTTGAAAAAATTTTGGTGAAATTAAATTAAAACTTTTTGAATTTTTTATGATTTTTAGTTACAGATACAGAATATGAGTAAATTTAGTTGATATTCACTTACAAGGGAAGTTCGGCAACCCGAAAATTCAGAAAATTATGAAACTCGGTGTGCAAGTAGAGTTGTTCATCCGTAACGCAACCCTATTTTTTGTTGGTGCCATAATTCAATTTTTAGGGGTGAAATCACCCCTTGAAAAAAATTCAGAATTTTATTTTCCGTGGAATATCTCGAGAACGGTGAGAGATATCGAAAAAAAGTTTAAACAAAAGTTGCATCCTACTTTTATATCTAGAAAACCGCGTAAAAATAATTTTCGAAAAATCCATATTTTTCAAGTTACCCCCACCACCGATCCTTAAAATTAAGTTTTTGTATTTTGTAAATATACGCTGAAATACCTCTGGATAATCTCTTTTCATACATATATATAGTTTATGTGTTATAATTTTTTTGCAAACAAACAAAACCTCTATTACCGAATTTGAAGTCCATTTTGGCAGTTTCCATTAATAACATGGTTTCTTAAAGCCATATTTAGGTTATTATTTATGTAAAGTTTAGACAGCTTTCAATTATTTAAGCAAGGCAGTACGTGCCTAAAATTGCATCAAAGGTAAAACTCATTAAAACTGATCAGTGACGTGCATGAATCATTATGATATCAGCACATTCGTACATGCATTACTTCAAGTGTAATCGTATTAGGCTATTTTGGAAACCACACGATAAATAAATAATGCGTGAAGATTTACAATGACTTCGCAAAATATATATTTTATCATTAAAATGACGCAGAATCGCATTGATGCCGATAACCTTGTCGAACCTTCCGATTTGCATAATGCATATGTATATGAATTTTAAATGATTGTAAATCAATTTTACTTTTACATCCCACAAATAACATATATATAATATTACAGTTAATATTAAATTTAATTATAACATTATAGCAGTTTTCATTAATGACGTGACCGCATAAAGTAATATTTAAACATTCGCAGTCTCTTTTTGTACATGTTGTATTGTTTGATTATACATTGGAAGAATTATACTAATAGAAGACGATAGATACATTAAAAATTACGGTTTGTAATTGGTACAATAATGATATTCTTCATAGAAATGATGGAAACAAAAGTACTTGCCGCACCATGCACATCGCATAAAAGCCGGCTCCTCACAAATACTACATTTGGGTATAAGCTTTTCATTCCTGAAGTAACAGAAATCTACAGGATTTTGAAATTCGCTTGGATGCGTTTCTAGATATCCGCTTTTAGGGGTTCCTAAAATTGCATCCAAGGTAAAACTCATTACAGTTAAACCACACGATAAATAAATAATGCGTAAATATTTACAGTGACTTTGCATCATTTTAATTGTAACTGATAATATTCTTGTGCCACATTCACTTTTCGGTAAACATATTTACGTATTCGCGTCTTTTGATTGATATAAATATTCCCGAGGTTGCAGCGAATGGCAGTTACATTTTTGCAAGCAGTCAGTTACCATTCAATTGAAGAAAGTGAGTGATCATTGTTTGAAAGGCTTTTCCTGAAAATGCAGTCGATTAATGTTGCTAACGTAATAAACATGTTAGCCACTACGTTTCAAATTGCAAGTATAATACAGACACCTATAAACTCGGTAGAAACGGAACTGCACAATGAAATTCGGGACATTATAAAAAAGTTTCAAAACATACATTCCCCACCATTAATTGAACATGATTATGTGCTCGATTTTGCCGATCCATCCGAACCACATGGTGCACAAGTTGTAGAGTACATTATGCCTGCAGAAGAAGAAGAAGACAGTTTTGACCCTGCAGAATGTACTGTTGATGATGAAGGTGGAAAAGTCGACTTAAGTTATAAAAGAAAAGCAGTAACGTTTTGGAAAAGTGGAAAAAAGGCACGTCGATCGCTTACCAGTGTACAGAAAAATTATCGCATGGTTAAATCTTTGCCGCAGCTATACAGGTGGGAGGCGAGTATAGAGAGAGGTGGAACAAATGCAGATAAATTTGCATTTATTGCGGAATATGTACTGCAAAATTTTGAACAAGCTTGTGACAGAAGATCTATTGTTCATGACATGAATTTAAGATTGTGGGCCTTGGAGGCAAAAAACCAGGTGGACCTACCCCAATTCGTGGCAAGTAAATGGTGGATTTGGAACTTTAAGACTGCGCATAGGATTGTGTCCCGCAAGATAACAACATTCAGGACGCAATTTACGTTTGAAGATATTGACAATATCAAAAATATCGCAGAATCGTTTGTTTCTCGCGTAAAGTCTAACATCCCATCTGTCGGAGTTGAAGAAATTTATAATGCAGACGAGAGTGGCTTCAACCTTGAAATACATTCTGGGCGAACATTGGCGAAATTAGGAGTGAAAACGGTAGAAGCGACGATTCAATCGGTATCTTCTACAACACATAGCTACACTATAATGCCTATTATATCAGCAAGCGGACGTCTTCTTTCACCACTATACATAGTTTTGAAGGAATCTACAGGAACACTTGGTCCGATAGTGCAAAAAACTCTATTCCGCCCGGTTAATATTTATATCGGAGCTTCAAAGTCAGGAAAACTCACGTCTGAACATTTTAAAACTTGGTTTAGCGAAGTGTATCTACCGAATACTGGCCGTAGAAGCATGCTCCTACTCGACTCGTGGACGGGACACTGCCCAAATGAGTTACAGCAGTTGATTCCACAAGACAAGGAAGTAACTTTTTCAATGATTCCAAAAAAAACGACGGCCATCGTTCAGCCTTTAGATGTGTTTGGATTCCGGATTTGGAAAAATTTCGTGCGGACATTTTCGGATAATGTGATTCTCCAAGAGAGAGATGTCAATTTGCACTTACGTAATGAAATAATTAAATTGCAGTCCCTAACCCACAACCAGTTTTCTTCGCCTAGATTCAAAAACCTTTTTCAATATGCTTGGTTTAAAAGCGGATATCTAGAAACGCATCCCAGCGA
This sequence comes from Andrena minutula, assembly GCA_929113495.1. Taxonomy (NCBI): domain Eukaryota; kingdom Metazoa; phylum Arthropoda; class Insecta; order Hymenoptera; family Andrenidae; genus Andrena; species Andrena minutula. The sequence continues at coordinate 31,131,879 of OV815993.1, forward strand.
ATTTCAAAATCCTGTAGATTTCTGTTACTTCAGGAATGAAAAGACTATACCCAAATGTAGTATTTGTGGGGAGCCGGCTTTTATGCGATGTGCATGGTGCGGCAAGTATTTTTGTTTCCATCATTTCTATGAAGAATATCATTATTGTACCAATTACAAAGCGTAATTTTCAATGCATCTATCGTCTTCTATTAGTATAATTCTTCCAATGTATAATCAAACAATATAACATGTACAAAAAGAGACTGCGAATGTTTAAATATTACTTTATGCGGTCACGTCATTAATGAAAACTGCTATAATGTTATAATTAAATTTAATATTAACTGTAATATTATATATATGTTATTAGTGGGATGTAAAAGTAAAATTGATTTACAATCATTTAAAATTCATATACATATGCATTATGCAAATCGGAAGGTTCGACAAGGTTATCGGCATCAATGCGATTCTGCGTCATTTTAATGATAAAATATATATTTTGCGAAGTCATTGTAAATCTTCACGCATTATTTATTTATCGTGTGGTTTCCAAAATAGCCTAATACGATTACACTTGAAGTAATGCATGTACGAATGTGCTGATATCATAATGATTCATGCACGTCACTGATCAGTTTTAATGAGTTTTACCTTTGATGCAATTTTAGGCACGTACTGCCTTGCTTAAATAATTGAAAGCTGTCTAAACTTTACATAAATAATAACCTAAATATGGCTTTAAGAAACCATGTTATTAATGGAAACTGCCAAAATGGACTTCAAATTCGGTAATAGAGGTTTTGTTTGTTTGCAAAAAAATTATAACACATAAACTATATATATGTATGAAAAGAGATTATCCAGAGGTATTTCAGCGTATATTTAGAAAATACAAAAACTTAATTTTAAGGATCGGTGGTGGGGGTAACTTGAAAAATATGGATTTTTCGAAAATTATTTTTACGCGGTTTCCTAGATATAAAAGTAGGATGCAACTTTTGTTTAAACTTTTTTTCGATATCTCTCACCGTTCTCGAGATATTCCACGGAAAATAAAATTCTGAATTTTTTTCAAGGGGTGATTTCACCCCTAAAAATTGAATTATGGCACCAACAAAAAATAGGGTTGCGTTACGGATGAACAACTCTACTTGCACACCGAGTTTCATAATTTTCTGAATTTTCGGGTTGCCGAACTTCCCTTGTTAGATTCAATTGGATTTTCATAAGATTTTTAGTAGGAGGAGCTGAAATTGAAGAAATTTTGGTGAAAGTAAATTAAATTTCTTTGTATTTTTTTATGATTTTTAGTTACAGATGCAGAATTTGAGAAAATATAGTTGAAATTCACTTCGATTCTTTTGGATTTTCTTAAGATGTTTAGTAGGAGGAGCTGAAATTGAAAAAATTTTGCTGAAATTAAATTAAACCTTTTTGAATTTTTTATGATTTTTAGTTACAGATACAGAATATGAGTAAATTTAGTTGATATTCACTTAGATTCAATTGGATTTTCATAAGATTTTTAGTAGGAGGAGCTGAAATTGAAGAAATTTTGGTGAAAGTAAATTAAATTTCTTTGTATTTTTTTATGATTTTTAGTTACAGATGCAGAATTTGAGAAAATATAGTTGAAATTCACTTCGATTCTTTTGGATTTTCTTAAGATGTTTAGTAGGAGGAGCTGAAATTGAAAAAATTTTGCTGAAATTAAATTAAATTTTTTTAACTTTTTTTATGGATTTTTAGTTACAGATGCAGAATTTGAGTAAATTTAGTTGATATTCACTTCGATTCCTTTTGATTTTCATAAGATTTTTAGTAGAAGGAGCTGAAATTGAAGAAATTGTGGTAAAATTAAATTAAATCTTTATGAATTTTTTTATGATTTTTAGTTACAGATGCAGAATTTGAGTAAATTTAGTTGATATTCACTTCGATTCCTTTGGATTTTCATATGATTTTTAGTAGAAGGAGCTGAACTTGAAGAAGTTTTGGTGAAATTAAATTAAATTTCTTTGTTTTTTTTTATGATTTTTAGTTACAGATGCAGAATTTGAGAAAATATAGTTGAAATTCACTTCGAATCTGTTGGATTTTTACTTAAGATTTTTAGTAGGAGGAGCTGAAATTGAAAAAATTTTGCTGAAATTAAATTAAATCTTTTTGAATTTTTTTATGATTTTTAGTTACAGATGCAGAATTTGAGTAAATTTAGTTGATATTCACTTCGATTCTTTTGGATTTTCATAAGATTTTTAGTAGGAGGAGCTGAAATTGAAGAAATGTTGGTAAAATTAAATTAAATCTTTTTGAATTTTTTTATGATTTTTAGTGAAAGGTGCAGAATTGGAGTAAATTTACTTGATATTCACTTCGATTCCTTTGGATTTTCATAAGATTTTTAGTAGAAGGAGCTGAAATTGAAGAAATTTTGGTGAAATTAAATTAAATTTCTTTGTATTTTTTTATGGTTTTTAGTTACAGATGCAGGATTGGAGTAAATTTACTTGATATTCACTTCGATTCCTTTGGATTTTCATAAGATTTTTAGTAGTAGGAGCTGAAATTGAAGAAATGTTGGTAAAATTAAATTAAATCTTTTTGAATTTTTTTATGATTTTTAGTGAAAGGTGCAGAATTGGAGTAAATTTACTTGATATTCACTTCGATTCCTTTGGATTTTCATAAGATTTTTAGTAGAAGGAGCTGAAATTGAAGAAATTTTGGTGAAATTAAATTAAATTTCTTTGTATTTTTTTATGGTTTTTAGTTACAGATGCAGGATTGGAGTAAATTTACTTGATATTCACTTCGATTCCTTTGGATTTTCATAAGATTTTTAGTAGAAGGAGCTGAAATTGAAAAAATTTTTGTGAAATTAAATTAAATTCCTTTGTATTTTTTTATGATTTTTAGTTACAGATGCAGAATTTGAGAAAATATAGTTGAAATTCACTTCGATTCTATTCGATTTTCTTAAGATGTTTAGTAGGAGGAGCTGAAATTGAAAAAATATTGCTGAAATTAAATTAAATCTTTTTGAATTTTTTTATGATTTTTAGTTACAGATGCAGAATTTGAGTAAATTTAGTTGATATTCACTTCGATTCCTTTTGATTTTCATAAGATTTTTAGTAGAAAGAGCTGAAATTGAAGAAATTGTGGTAAACTTAAATTAAATCTTTTTGAATTTTTTTATGATTTTTAGTTACAGATGCAGAATTTGAGTAAATTTAGTTGATATTCACTTCGATTCCTTTGGATTTTCATAAGATTTTTAGTAGGAGGAGCTGAAATTGAAGAAATGTTGGTAAAATTAAATTAAATTTCTCTGTATTTTTTTATGATTTTTAGTTACTGATGCTGAATTTGAGAAAATACAGTTGAAATTCACTTCGATTCTTTTGAATTTTCTTAAGATTTTTTGTAGGAGGAGCTGAAATTGAAAAAATTTTGGTGAAATTAAATTAAATCATTTTGAATTTTTTTATGATTTTTAGTTACAGATACAGAATATGAGTAAATTTAGTTGATATTCACTTAGATTCAATTGGATTTTCATAAGATTTTTAGTAGGAGAAGCTGAAATTGAAGAAATTTTGCTAAAATTAAATTAAATTTCTTTGTATTTTTTTATGAATTTTAGTTACAGGTGCAGAATTTGAGAAAATATTGTTGAAATTCACTTCGATTCTTTTGAATTTTCTTAAGATTTTTTGTAGGAGGAGCTGAAATTGAAAAAATTTTGGTGAAATTAAATTAAATCTTTTTGAATTTTTTTATGATTTTTAGTTACAGATACAGAATATGAGTAAATTTAGTTGATATTCACTTAGATTCAATTGGATTTTCATAAGATTTTTAGTAGGAGAAGCTGAAATTGAAGAAATGTTGGTAAAATTAAATTAAATCTTTTTGAATTTTTTTATGTTTTTTAGTGAAAGGTGCAGAATTTGAGTAAATTTACTTGATATTCACTTCGATTCCTTTGGATTTTCATAAGATTTTTAGTAGAAGGAGCTGAAATTGAAGAAATTTTGGTGAAATTAAATTAAATTTCTTTGTATTTTTTTATGATTTTTAGTTACAGATGCAGAATTTGAGAAAATATAGTTGAAATTCTCTTCGATTCTTTTGGACTTTCTTAAGATTTTTAGTAAGAGGAGCTCAAATTGAAGAAATGTTGGTAAAATTAAATTAAATCTTTTTGAATTTTTTTATGATTTTTATTGAAAGGTGCAGAATTGGAGTAAATTTACTTGATATTCACTTCGATTCCTTTGGATTTTCATAAGATTTTTAGTAGAAGGAGCTGAAATTGAAGAAATTTTGGTGAAATTAAATTAAATTTCTTTGTATTTTTTTATGGTTTTTAGTTACAGATGCAGGATTGGAGTAAATTTACTTGATATTCACTTCGATTCCTTTGGATTTTCATAAGATTTTTAGTAGAAGGAGCTGAAATTGAAAAAATTTTTGTGAAATTAAATTAAATTCCTTTGTATTTTTTTATGATTTTTAGTTACAGATGCAGAATTTGAGAAAATATAGTTGAAATTCACTTCGATTCTATTCGATTTTCTTAAGATGTTTAGTAGGAGGAGCTGAAATTGAAAAAATATTGCTGAAATTAAATTAAATCTTTTTGAATTTTTTTATGATTTTTAGTTACAGATGCAGAATTTGAGTAAATTTAGTTGATATTCACTTCGATTCCTTTTGATTTTCATAAGATTTTTAGTAGAAAGAGCTGAAATTGAAGAAATTGTGGTAAACTTAAATTAAATCTTTTTGAATTTTTTTATGATTTTTAGTTACAGATGCAGAATTTGAGTAAATTTAGTTGATATTCACTTCGATTCCTTTGGATTTTCATAAGATTTTTAGTAGGAGGAGCTGAAATTGAAGAAATGTTGGTAAAATTAAATTAAATTTCTCTGTATTTTTTTATGATTTTTAGTTACTGATGCTGAATTTGAGAAAATACAGTTGAAATTCACTTCGATTCTTTTGAATTTTCTTAAGATTTTTTGTAGGAGGAGCTGAAATTGAAAAAATTTTGGTGAAATTAAATTAAATCATTTTGAATTTTTTTATGATTTTTAGTTACAGATACAGAATATGAGTAAATTTAGTTGATATTCACTTAGATTCAATTGGATTTTCATAAGATTTTTAGTAGGAGAAGCTGAAATTGAAGAAATTTTGCTAAAATTAAATTAAATTTCTTTGTATTTTTTTATGAATTTTAGTTACAGGTGCAGAATTTGAGAAAATATTGTTGAAATTCACTTCGATTCTTTTGAATTTTCTTAAGATTTTTTGTAGGAGGAGCTGAAATTGAAAAAATTTTGGTGAAATTAAATTAAATCTTTTTGAATTTTTTTATGATTTTTAGTTACAGATACAGAATATGAGTAAATTTAGTTGATATTCACTTAGATTCAATTGGATTTTCATAAGATTTTTAGTAGGAGGAGCTGAAATTGAAGAAATGTTGGTAAAATTAAATTAAATCTTTTTGAATTTTTTTATGTTTTTTAGTGAAAGGTGCAGAATTTGAGTAAATTTACTTGATATTCACTTCGATTCCTTTGGATTTTCATAAGATTTTTAGTAGAAGGAGCTGAAATTGAAGAAATTTTGGTGAAATTAAATTAAATTTCTTTGTATTTTTTTATGATTTTTAGTTACAGATGCAGAATTTGAGAAAATATAGTTGAAATTCTCTTCGATTCTTTTGGACTTTCTTAAGATTTTTAGTAAGAGGAGCTGAAATTGAAAAAATTTTGGTGAAATTAAATTAAATCTTTTTGAATTTTTTTATGATTTTTAGTTACAGATGCAGAATTTGAGTAAATTTAGTTGATATTCACTTCGATTCCTTTGGATTTTCATAAGATTTTTAGTAGGAGGAGCTGAAATTGAAGAAATGTTGGTAAAATTAAATTAAATCTTTTTAAATTTTTTTATGATTTTTAGTTACAGATACAGAATTTGAGTAAATTCAGTTGATATTCACATAGATTCTATTGGATTTTCATAAGATTTTTAGTAGGAGGAGCTGAAATTGAAGAAATTTTGGTGAAATTAAATTAAATTTCTTTGTATTTTTTTATGATTTTTAGTTACAGGTGCAGAATTTGAGAAAGTATTGTTGAAATTCACTTCGATTCTTTTGAATTTTCTTAAGATTTTTTGTAGGAGGAGCTGAAATTGAAAAAATTTTGGTGAAATTAAAATAAATCTTTTTGAATTTTTTTATGATTTTTAGTTACAGATACAGAATATGAGTAAATTTAGTTGATATTCACTTACATTCAATTGGATTTTCATAAGATTTTTAGTAGGAGGAGCTGAAATTGAAGAAATGTTGGTAAAATTAAATTAAATCTTTCTGCATTTTTTAATGTTTTTTAGTGAAAGGTGCAGAATTTGAGTAAATTTAGTTGATATTCACTTCGATTCCTTTGGATTTTCATAAGATTTTAAGTAGGAGGAGCTGAAATTGAAGAAATGTTGGTAAAATTAAATTAAATTTCTTTGTATTTTTTTATGATTTTTAGTTACAGATGCAGAATTTGAGAAAATATAGTTGAAATTCACTTCGATTCTTTTGGATTTTCTTAAGATGTTTAGTAGGAGGAGCTGAAATTGAAAAAATTTTGCTGAAATTAAATTAAATTGTTTAAAATTTTTTTATGATTTTTAGTTACAGATGCAGAATTTGAGTAAATTTAGTTGATATTCACTTCGATTCCTTTTGATTTTCATAAGATTTTTAGTAGAAGGAGCTGAAATTGAAGAAATTGTGGTAAAATTAAATTAAATCTTTATGAATTTTTTTATGATTTTTAGTTACAGATGCAGAATTTGAGTAAATTTAGTTGATATTCACTTCGATTCCTTTGGATTTTCATAAGATTTTTAGTAGAAGGAGCTGAAATTGAAGAAATTTTGCTAAAATTAAATTAAATTTCTTTGTATTTTTTTATGAATTTTAGTTACAGGTGCAGAATTTGAGTAAATTTAGTTGATATTCACTTCGATTCCTTTTGATTTTCATAAGATTTTTAGTAGAAGGAGCTGAAATTGAAGAAATTGTGGTAAAATTAAATTAAATCTTTATGAATTTTTTTATGATTTTTAGTTACAGATGCAGAATTTGAGTAAATTTAGTTGATATTCACTTCGATTCCTTTGGATTTTCATAAGATTTTTAGTAGAAGGAGCTGAACTTGAAGAAGTTTTGGTGAAATTAAATTAAATTTCTTTGTTTTTTTTTATGATTTTTAGTTACAGATGCAGAATTTGAGAAAATATAGTTGAAATTCACTTCGAATCTGTTGGATTTTTACTTAAGATTTTTAGTAGGAGGAGCTGAAATTGAAAAAATTTTGCTGAAATTAAATTAAATCTTTTTGAATTTTTTTATGATTTTTAGTTACAGATGCAGAATTTGAGTAAATTTAGTTGATATTCACTTCGATTCTTTTGGATTTTCATAAGATTTTTAGTAGGAGGAGCTGAAATTGAAGAAATGTTGGTAAAATTAAATTAAATCTTTTTGAATTTTTTTATGATTTTTAGTGAAAGGTGCAGAATTGGAGTAAATTTACTTGATATTCACTTCGATTCCTTTGGATTTTCATAAGATTTTTAGTAGAAGGAGCTGAAATTGAAGAAATTTTGGTGAAATTAAATTAAATTTCTTTGTATTTTTTTATGGTTTTTAGTTACAGATGCAGGATTGGAGTAAATTTACTTGATATTCACTTCGATTTCTTTGGATTTTCATAAGATTTTTAGTAGGAGGAGCTGAAATTGAAGAAATGTTGGTAAAATTAAATTAAATCTTTTTGAATTTTTTTATGATTTTTAGTGGAAGGTGCAGAATTGGAGTAAATTTACTTGATATTCACTTCGATTCCTTTGGATTTTCATAAGATTTTTAGTAGAAGGAGCTGAAATTGAAGAAATTTTGGTGAAATTAAATTAAATTTCTTTGTATTTTTTTATGGTTTTTAGTTACAGATGCAGGATTGGAGTAAATTTACTTGATATTCACTTCGATTCCTTTGGATTTTCATAAGATTTTTAGTAGAAGGAGCTGAAATTGAAAAAATTTTTGTGAAATTAAATTAAATTCCTTTGTATTTTTTTATGATTTTTAGTTACAGATGCAGAATTTGAGAAAATATAGTTGAAATTCACTTCGATTCTATTCGATTTTCTTAAGATGTTTAGTAGGAGGAGCTGAAATTGAAAAAATATTGCTGAAATTAAATTAAATCTTTTTGAATTTTTTTATGATTTTTAGTTACAGATGCAGAATTTGAGTAAATTTAGTTGATATTCACTTCGATTCCTTTTGATTTTCATAAGATTTTTAGTAGAAAGAGCTGAAATTGAAGAAATTGTGGTAAACTTAAATTAAATCTTTTTGAATTTTTTTATGATTTTTAGTTACAGATGCAGAATTTGAGTAAATTTAGTTGATATTCACTTCGATTCCTTTGGATTTTCATAAGATTTTTAGTAGGAGGAGCTGAAATTGAAGAAATGTTGGTAAAATTAAATTAAATTTCTCTGTATTTTTTTATGATTTTTAGTTACTGATGCTGAATTTGAGAAAATACAGTTGAAATTCACTTCGATTCTTTTGAATTTTCTTAAGATTTTTTGTAGGAGGAGCTGAAATTGAAAAAATTTTGGTGAAATTAAATTAAATCATTTTGAATTTTTTTATGATTTTTAGTTACAGATACAGAATATGAGTAAATTTAGTTGATATTCACTTAGATTCAATTGGATTTTCATAAGATTTTTAGTAGGAGGAGCTGAAATTGAAGAAATTTTGCTAAAATTAAATTAAATTTCTTTGTATTTTTTTATGAATTTTAGTTACAGGTGCAGAATTTGAGAAAATATTGTTGAAATTCACTTCGATTCTTTTGAATTTTCTTAAGATTTTTTGTAGGAGGAGCTGAAATTGAAAAAATTTTGGTGAAATTAAATTAAATCTTTTTGAATTTTTTTATGATTTTTAGTTACAGATACAGAATATGAGTAAATTTAGTTGATATTCACTTAGATTCAATTGGATTTTCATAAGATTTTTAGTAGGAGGAGCTGAAATTGAAGAAATGTTGGTAAAATTAAATTAAATCTTTTTGAATTTTTTTATGTTTTTTAGTGAAAGGTGCAGAATTTGAGTAAATTTACTTGATATTCACTTCGATTCCTTTGGATTTTCATAAGATTTTTAGTAGAAGGAGCTGAAATTGAAGAAATGTTGGTAAAATTAAATTAAATCTTTTTGAATTTTTTTATGTTTTTTAGTGAAAGGTGCAGAATTTGAGTAAATTTACTTGATATTCACTTCGATTCCTTTGGATTTTCATAAGATTTTTAGTAGAAGGAGCTGAAATTGAAGAAATTTTGGTGAAATTAAATTAAATTTCTTTGTATTTTTTTATGATTTTTAGTTACAGATGCAGAATTTGAGAAAATATAGTTGAAATTCTCTTCGATTCTTTGGGACTTTCTTAAGATTTTTAGTAGGAGGAGCTGAAATTGAAGAAATGTTGGTAAAATTAAATTAAATCTTTTTGAATTTTTTTATGATTTTTAGTGAAAGGTGCAGAATTGGAGTAAATTTACTTGATATTCACTTCGATTCCTTTGGATTTTCATAAGATTTTTAGTAGAAGGAGCTGAAATTGAAGAAATTTTGGTGAAATTAAATTAAATTTCTTTGTATTTTTTTATGGTTTTTAGTTACAGATGCAGGATTGGAGTAAATTTACTTGATATTCACTTCGATTCCTTTGGATTTTCATAAGATTCTTAGTAGAAGGAGCTGAAATTGAAAAAATTTTTGTGAAATTAAATTAAATTCCTTTGTATTTTTTTATGATTTTTAGTTACAGATGCAGAATTTGAGAAAATATAGTTGAAATTCACTTCGATTCTATTCGATTTTCTTAAGATGTTTAGTAGGAGGAGCTGAAATTGAAAAAATATTGCTGAAATTAAATTAAATCTTTTTGAATTTTTTTATGATTTTTAGTTACAGATGCAGAATTTGAGTAAATTTAGTTGATATTCACTTCGATTCCTTTTGATTTTCATAAGATTGTTACGTCCTGAAGGGACTTTCCTATAAATCACCCCGAGCGGCTGGAATGATCTATCGGGTTCTTGCTCTATTTAAATGCTAAAGCATACCTTGACTATACTTACCAAGGATCGGGAGGGTAATTAGGGGTCGAATAAGATCGTACAAGGTGGTTAAGGGGAAAAACAAGAATAAAAGTATATTGTTACAGAATTATCCTACCTAGAGACGCCGCTTCGTCCGGCTGTCGCTCGCTGTATCGCTCGGCACGCGTTCCGGCTCGGGTTGCGCTCGCTTTTGATGTCGCTGACCGTTCGTAGGTCGTGGTCGCTCGCTGTGCTCTCGGATAGCACTCGGAAGTCGGTCACCTAAAGACCGTCGAATTGCACTGTCTCTAATCGTCTCTTATTCTACGCGTTCCTACGCCGGACACGAATGACGCACAAGGGTTCTCCCGGCTAGGCCGTTCGCGGTATGTTGGATGGAGTTACCCTTGCGCGGTTTATTGACGGCCGTTCGTATTTCGCGGACTAGACGCTGTGACGTGATCGCGGTTTCTTGACGGCTCTCTGGCTCGTCCTCACTTCCTAAGTCGAGTTCCCGAATAAAAAGTGTCCTGTTTCGCGGTTCTGGATCGCGGTTTAAACCTCGGACGATCCCTACGGACGGGGATAACTGCCCCGTCGGCAGCTGTCGCTTGCCTAACTATTTCCTGGATTCTTGCGAAAGACTCGGCACCCGGGCCGAACGCGGTCGTTGTCCCTAACGCTGTTGCTACGGGCTCAGCACAACGCGATTGCTACACGCGGGGCGATTCCGCTGAATCGCCTTTGCGAAAGAAAGCGACGCGAGGACAGCAAGCACGGAATGCACCGATAGGGGCATGTAACAGCTCCCCATTTAGACGCGAAACGGCCTCGCGAGTCCGTTTCGTCGCTTATACGTGCGTAGCTGTTCACGCGTGCACCTTCCTAATGACTTACAACTACGGTTAACGCTACTAACACTATGGGGTCGCAAAGGAATACAATAAATCACGCTGCTCTGCTGTGAATTTAACGAAATCGGAAACAATTGCAATTCGGTCCCGTCACATTTAAGTGATTACAATCTGATAGTGAGTTACCTACTGCGGTAATTATTGTTGTTAACAGCAACTTATGGCTTAGAATACATCGAAGTACTTTTCGGAGCCCGCGAAACTTCTCGCTCGCTCTATGTGGGCTCTGTCACTTGTCCTCGTGGGTGGTATAACGGGTAGGTCGGGAGGAAAAGATAAAATGACTACTGGACGGGGTTTGGAAACTACTTGAGGGAGAGGACGGTGGGGTATCATTTCTATATTAACCTTTGTCTCTTTCCTTAAGAGCTCTCGATGTTGATTACAGCGTGCTCTCAAACAACGGTACCCAATCCAGACAATAAGGAGGATCACTAGGATGCCTCTTAGTCCTGGCAGTCCATGTGTAACATGTGATAAATTTTCGGTCCTATGATGGGTTGCTATCTCTCTTGCATGTCTCACTATGTCTTCCGGTGCGATTGCGTTAGCTTTCGCATGGGAATCTTGAAGGGTTCCTTGGTGTTGCTTTTCTTGATGGTCAGATATTTTCACATGATGTTCCGTTAGAGTTGGGAGAATTTCCGAAATGTTAATGCCATTCGATGGTTTGTAATTGGATGTTAATGTCTCAGTGTCAACTCCGGATGCCCATATCTGATCTATCCCAATTTTAGCCTCGCAATCTCTTCGTAGTTGTAAAATTCCTGGCCCCTGCAGCACTTCATATCCGGCCGCGTGCTTGTTACATCGTACCTGCAGTGCCAGGGTGCCTTTGACGGAATACAACCAGGTGTTGTGTATGACCATTTTCTTGAGGAAGGTGCGGCTTCCAAAAAGATCTTGAATGTTGCAGCTGGGCCACTTGATGTTTTGTGGTTTTAGTAGAGCATCCGTCCCGCAGGTTAGTGCTTTTTCCAAATTTTGAAGTGGTACGCTGAGCTCGCGCATATACATTCGAGGGTGGTTCCTGCATCCTGTGATGTAGTTTTCGTTGGGCATGAAGTATTGAGAGTTAATTCGACTGATTGCTAAATATTCCGTTCTTGGTTTTATGAATATAGGGGTAGAGACATTGGTAGATATAATTTGAAACGAAGGGCACGGTTGAAGGTAATAAAGGTCGAAGGGAGTTTGGTCGAGTAAAGGGATGTCGAGTGACAAGATGATTCGGCCCTGTGAATAAACTACGTTAAATTTTGTCACCCTTTGCTCGGAAGGTAGCGGCTCGGAATTTAATTCTTCCGGGGTCAGCGGGAATTCGTATGGAGTAGTTTCGCGTATTCGTCCGCAAGTCTTCGCTAGCTGGTTAGGTGAAAGAATGGCCGGATGTAAGATACCAAGTTTCGCGAACGTAAGCGCGTCCGTAATTACAATTAACGCGATCACGTATTCGTCCACGTGCCTGGTCATTTGGAATGTCCATGATGACAAAGCTAATTCCAATTCGATCTTTGTTTCGCGCTCATCCAATTGACGGGTACCTGTCGCAATTTCCTTAATTCTATCGCCTATTGTTCGCACGGATCCCGTTACAGATTTAAGTGACTCGTGTATGTCTTGAAATTCCGATCTTATAATATGTGTCTGATTTCCTAATAATTCCGCAAGATGATTCTGATCCTTATAAAGTTTATCTATTTCCTTATTATAATATTGCGCGTCATCGTTGTCTAGTGTTCCGAATAGGGCCTTCCGAGGACTAGAATTTTCGTGGGTATTCGATATTTCGCCTTTTTCCCACGGGAGTCTTCCCGGGATGATGGAAGTCATCTCTGTTTCTAGGCCCTCCGGGGTGTTAATGGTTCCGAAGGTGGGGTCCAAGTCGTCTCCTTCTATATACTCCCATTCGGGTGGTTCGTCCAGACTCTTTAAAAAGGCCCATTCGTCCACCGTATGCCCTGCGTCCGGGCCCTCAGTTGACGTGGGGAAATAGTCTTCTTCAAAATCTTCAATTCCGTAGTGTCCCAACCGTACCCCTTTGTTCTTGGGGGGGTATTTCTCATCCAGGGTTTTCAAGAAAGTGATTTCTTCTTGCGTGAGCGAACCTGTGACCGAGCCATCACTCAGGATGGTTGGTTCCTCGTTGGTCAATTCCAGGTCCTCGTCCTCATCCAGGAATTCGGGCATTCCCGTTCGTTCTTCCTCTGCATCCAGAACGGTAGAATTGGCCCTGCTTTCTATATCGTTTGTGTCAACTCTCGATAGTGTTGTATCATCTATAAGCGACGGTGGTTCTTCGTAATTCGGCCGCGGCTGGCCTTGACGGCGCTCTGATACGCGCGTTCCTATTCCTTCATTTTCGTTATTAGGCGCGGTTTCCTTCAGTGTTGTCGTAAAAACATATAAGTCTGGATTTCGTGATAGCGCGTCTGCGTGTGCATTTACTCTGCCGGGTTTGTATATGATTTCGTAATTATTCTCCCTCGCCGTTCTCCAGTTGGTCTGCCTTGACTCGGATACGGGGGGACTCTGCGCGTACGAGTTGTAAAAACTGGTATTTTGGGTTGACGTTTCACGTTCTGTCAATCCTCGATAGTCTTGAGTTTCGTATCCCTCTGGATCGCGTGGTTCATATCCTTGTGACTCACGGGAGTCGTAGTTTTGAAATTCGGGAGGGGGCCCGCGAGGTTGGTATCGTCTATCGCTTTGATATCTTCCGCGTCCACCTCTACCGCGGGGAACATACGGTTGGCGTTCATAATCTAATGGGCGTTCACCTTGCCTCGTCAGCAAGGCCGCTGGACGGCTCTCTGTCATCGGATTGTGATAATACGGCTCCCGATAATAATCGTCTCGAAAGCGAGGGGCACTATAGCCAGAGTAAGCGGTATTATAGTCGCGGTATGAGTCATCTTCGTGTGGCTGTCTCCACTCGTTCCATCTACGCTGTGGGTCGTATGGAGACGGGGGACGCGCGTTTTGTGTGTATCTAAACGAGTCATCACGCGGCAAACCTGACAATTCTTGTTCTCGTCTTTGTATATGTAATGCTAAATCAAACGCGTCATCCAATGATTCGGGATTAGATAATGCTACTTTAGTCGAAATTCTTTGGGGTAAAGCCGTGATAAACGAGGTTCGCGCCAAACGGCCCACCTCCTTTATAGTCTTCTCTACATTTTCTCCGATCAATTCTTTCGCTCTTACGATTACTTGTCTGTATAAGCGGCCCACACGGTGGATAAAGTCTATCAATCGTTCCCGGGGATGCATGCTTATACGTTCGAGTTCTAGACGGAGCTCCTCATAACCGCGACATGAGGAATAACGGACCTTTAGAAGGGAGAGCAGATCGGCCACGCTTTGACAACCTTTCCCTTCGACATAATATCTAATAGGGTCTTTTAGTTTGTATATCAATTCGGTCAGAAATCTTTCCTCTTGACCGGATGGTACGCGCTTCGAAGCGCGCTGTATCGCGGCAGCGAAGTCTTCTAAAGTTACGAAATCAGGATCAAAACGGGGAATGCTGTCAAGCGCCCTATAAACTCTCTCTTCGTCTTCTCGGGAACGCCATACGTCTAATACAGACATTTCAAGGTCGTTCGTCCGGGAACCAAGGGATGATCGGCCACTCGATGATGGCGGTAAAGGGGGAGGAACTACAGTAGGGGCATTTATGGAGGAAGCATTTTCAGAGGTTTGAGTGTTAGGAAAAGTATGGGAAGGGGGTGATCTCAAAATACCACCCGTCATTGTGACTTTGGAATTGTAAGGAACTTCGAGTAGTAGGAAGTGTAGTCAAGTTACGAGCAGATAAGATTGCGGTGGGTCACGTTATGTGACGACAACACGCTCACTTTCTCTAATAAGAAATAATAATAAGGGATAAAAGTATCCCACTTCTGACACCAGTTTGTTACGTCCTGAAGGGACTTTCCTATAAATCACCCCGAGCGGCTGGAATGATCTATCGGGTTCTTGCTCTATTTAAATGCTAAAGCATACCTTGACTATACTTACCAAGGATCGGGAGGGTAATTAGGGGTCGAATAAGATCGTACAAGGTGGTTAAGGGGAAAAACAAGAATAAAAGTATATTGTTACAGAATTATCCTACCTAGAGACGCCGCTTCGTCCGGCTGTCGCTCGCTGTATCGCTCGGCACGCGTTCCGGCTCGGGTTGCGCTCGCTTTTGATGTCGCTGACCGTTCGTAGGTCGTGGTCGCTCGCTGTGCTCTCGGATAGCACTCGGAAGTCGGTCACCTAAAGACCGTCGAATTGCACTGTCTCTAATCGTCTCTTATTCTACGCGTTCCTACGCCGGACACGAATGACGCACAAGGGTTCTCCCGGCTAGGCCGTTCGCGGTATGTTGGATGGAGTTACCCTTGCGCGGTTTATTGACGGCCGTTCGTATTTCGCGGACTAGACGCTGTGACGTGATCGCGGTTTCTTGACGGCTCTCTGGCTCGTCCTCACTTCCTAAGTCGAGTTCCCGAATAAAAAGTGTCCTGTTTCGCGGTTCTGGATCGCGGTTTAAACCTCGGACGATCCCTACGGACGGGGATAACTGCCCCGTCGGCAGCTGTCGCTTGCCTAACTATTTCCTGGATTCTTGCGAAAGACTCGGCACCCGGGCCGAACGCGGTCGTTGTCCCTAACGCTGTTGCTACGGGCTCAGCACAACGCGATTGCTACACGCGGGGCGATTCCGCTGAATCGCCTTTGCGAAAGAAAGCGACGCGAGGACAGCAAGCACGGAATGCACCGATAGGGGCATGTAACAAGATTTTTAGTAGAAAGAGCTGAAATTGAAGAAATTGTGGTAAACTTAAATTAAATCTTTTTGAATTTTTTTATGATTTTTAGTTACAGATGCAGAATTTGAGTAAATTTAGTTGATATTCACTTCGATTCCTTTGGATTTTCATAAGATTTTTAGTAGGAGGAGCTGAAATTGAAGAAATGTTGGTAAAATTAAATTAAATTTCTCTGTATTTTTTTATGATTTTTAGTTACTGATGCTGAATTTGAGAAAATACAGTTGAAATTCACTTCGATTCTTTTGAATTTTCTTAAGATTTTTTGTAGGAGGAGCTGAAATTAAAATTTTGGTGAAATTAAATTAAATCATTTGAATTTTTTTATGATTTTTAGTTACAGATACAGAATATGAGTAAATTTAGTTGATATTCACCTTAGATTCAATTGGATTTTCATAAGATTTTTAGTAGGAGAAGCTGAAATTGAAGAATTTTGCTAAAATTAAATTAAATTTCTTTGTATTTTTTTATGAATTTTAGTTACAGGTGCAGAATTTGAGAAAATATTTGTGAAATTCACTTCGATTCTTTGAATTTTCTAAGATTTTTTGTAGGAGGAGCTGAAATTGAAAAAATTTTGGTGAAATTAAATTAAATCTTTTTGAATTTTTTTTATGATTTTTAGTTACAGATACAGAATATGAGTAAATTTAGTTGATATTCACTTAGATTCAATTGGATTTTCATAAGATTTTTAGTAGGAGGAGCTGAAATTGAAGAAATGTTGGTAAAAATTAAATTAAATCTTTTTGAATTTTTTTATGTTTTTTAGTGAAAGGTGCAGAATTTGAGTAAATTTACTTGATATTCACTTTCGATTCCTTTGGATTTTCATAAGATTTTTAGTAGAAGGAGCTGAAATTGAAGAAATTTTGGTGAAATTAAATTAAATTTCTTTGTATTTTTTTATGATTTTTAGTTACAGATGCAGAATTTGAGAAAATATAGTTGAAATTCTCTTCGAATTCTTTTGGACTTTCTTAAGATTTTTAGTAAGAGGAGCTGAAATTGAAAAAATTTTGGTGAAATTAAATTAAATCTTTTTGAATTTTTTTATGATTTTTAGTTACAGATGCAGAATTTGAGTAAATTTAGTTGATATTCACTTCGATTCCTTTGGATTTTCATAAGATTTTTAGTAGGAGGAGCTGAAATTGAAGAAATGTTGGTAAAATTAAATTAAATCTTTTTAAATTTTTTTTATGATTTTTAGTTACAGATACAGAATTTGAGTAAATTCAGTTGATATTCACATAGATTCTATTGGATTTTCATAAGATTTTTAGTAGGAGGAGCTGAAATTGAAGAAATTTTGGTGAAATTAAATTAAATTTCTTTGTATTTTTTTATGATTTTTAGTTACAGGTGCAGAATTTGAGAAAGTATTGTTGAAATTCACTTCGATTCTTTTGGATTTTTCTTAAGATGTTTAGTAGGAGGAGCTGAAATTGAAAAAATTTTGCTGAAATTAAATTAAATTGTTTAAAATTTTTTTATGATTTTTAGTTACAGATGCAGAATTTGAGTAAATTTAGTTTGATATTCACTTCGATTCCTTTTGATTTTCATAAGATTTTTAGTAGAAGGAGCTGAAATTGAAGAAATTGTGGTAAAATTAAATTAAATCTTTAATGAATTTTTTTATGATTTTTAGTTACAGATGCAGAATTTGAGTAAATTTAGTTGATATTCACTTCGATTCCTTTGGATTTTCATAAGATTTTTAGTAGAAGGAGCTGAAATTGAAGAAATTTTGCTAAAATTAAATTAAATTTCTTTGTATTTTTTTATGAATTTTAGTTACAGGTGCAGAATTTGAGAAAATATTGTTGAAATTCACTTCGATTCTTTGGAATTTTCTTAAGATTTTTTGTAGGAGGAGCTGAATTTGAAAAAAATTTTGGTGAAATTAAATTAAACCTTTTTGAATTTTTTATGATTTTTAGTTACAGATACAGAATATGAGTAAATTTAGTTGATATTCACTTAGATTCAATTGGATTTTCATAAGATTTTTAGTAGGAGGAGCTGAAATTGAAGAAATTTTGGTGAAAGTAAATTAAATTTCTTTGTATTTTTTTTATGATTTTTAGTTACAGATGCAGAATTTGAGAAAATATAGTTGAAATTCACTTCGATTCTTTTGGATTTTCTTAAGATGTTTAGTAGGAGGAGCTGAAATTGAAAAAATTTTGCTGAAATTAATTAAACCTTTTTGAATTTTTTATGATTTTTAGTTACAGATACAGAATATGAGTAAATTTAGTTGATATTCACTTAGATTCAATTGGATTTTCATAAGATTTTTAGTAGGAGGAGCTGAAATTGAAGAAATTTTGGTGAAAGTAAATTAAATTTCTTTGTATTTTTTTATGATTTTTAGTTACAGATGCAGGAATTTGAGAAAATATAGTTGAAATTCACTTCGATTCTTTTTGGATTTTCTTAAGATGTTTAGTAGGAGGAGCTGAAATTGAAAAAATTTTGCTGAAATTAAATTAAATTTTTTTAAATTTTTTTATGATTTTTAGTTACAGATGCAGAATTTGAGTAAATTTAGTTGATATTCACTTCGATTCCTTTTGATTTTCATAAGATTTTTAGTAGAAGGAGCTGAAATTGAAGAAATTGTGGTAAAATTAAATTAAATCTTTATGAATTTTTTTATGATTTTTAGTTACAGATGCAGAATTTGAGTAAATTTAGTTGATATTCACTTCGATTCCTTTGGATTTTCATAAGATTTTAGTAGAAGGAGCTGAACTTGAAGAAGTTTTGGTGAAATTAAATTAAATTTCTTTGTTTTTTTTTATGATTTTTAGTTACAGATGCAGAATTTGAGAAAATATAGTTGAAATTCACTTCGAATCTGTTGGATTTTTTACTTAAGATTTTTAGTAGGAGGAGCTGAAATTGAAAAAATTTTGCTGAAATTAAATTAAATCTTTTTGAATTTTTTTATGATTTTTAGTTACAGATGCAGAATTTGAGTAAATTTAGTTGATATTCACTTCGATTCTTTTGGATTTTCATAAGATTTTTAGTAGGAGGAGCTGAAATTGAAGAAATGTTGGTAAAATTAAATTAAATCTTTTTGAATTTTTTTATGATTTTTAGTGAAAGGTGCAGAATTGGAGTAAATTTACTTGATATTCACTTCGATTCCTTTGGATTTTCATAAGATTTTTAGTAGAAGGAGCTGAAATTGAAGAAATTTTGGTGAAATTAAATTAAATTTCTTTGTATTTTTTTATGGTTTTTAGTTACAGATGCAGGATTGGAGTAAATTTACTTGATATTCACTTCGATTCCTTTGGATTTTCATAAGATTTTTAGTAGGAGGAGCTGAAATTGAAGAAATGTTGGTAAAATTAAATTAAATCTTTTTGAATTTTTTTATGATTTTTAGTGGAAGGTGCAGAATTGGAGTAAATTTACTTGATATTCACTTCGATTCCTTTGGATTTTCATAAGATTTTTAGTAGAAGGAGCTGAAATTGAAAGAAATTTTGGTGAAATTAAATTAAATTTCTTTGTATTTTTTTATGGTTTTTAGTTACAGATGCAGGATTGGAGTAAATTTACTTGATATTCACTTCGATTCCTTTGGATTTTCATAAGATTTTTAGTAGAAGGAGCTGAAATTGAAAAAATTTTTGTGAAATTAAATTAAATTCCTTTGTATTTTTTTATGATTTTTAGTTACAGATGCAGAATTTGAGAAAATATAGTTGAAATTCACTTCGATTCTATTCGATTTTCTTAAGATGTTTAGTAGGAGGAGCTGAAATTGAAAAAATATTGCTGAAATTAAATTAAATCTTTTTGAATTTTTTTATGATTTTTAGTTACAGATGCAGAATTTGAGTAAATTTAGTTGATATTCACTTCGATTCCTTTTGATTTTCATAAGATTTTTAGTAGAAAGAGCTGAAATTGAAGAAATTGTGGTAAACTTAAATTAAATCTTTTTGAATTTTTTTTATGATTTTTAGTTACAGATGCAGAATTTGAGTAAATTTTAGTTGATATTCACTTCGATTCCTTTGGATTTTCATAAGATTTTTAGTAGGAGGAGCTGAAATTGAAGAAATGTTGGTAAAATTAAATTAAATTTCTCTGTATTTTTTTTATGATTTTTAGTTACTGATGCTGAATTTGAGAAAATACAGTTGAAATTCACTTCGATTCTTTTGAATTTTTCTTAAGATTTTTTGTAGGAGGAGCTGAAATTGAAAAAATTTTGGTGAAATTAAATTAAATCATTTTGAATTTTTTTATGATTTTTAGTTACAGATACAGAATATGAGTAAATTTAGTTGATATTCACTTAGATTCAATTGGATTTTCATAAGATTTTTTAGTAGGAGGAGCTGAAATTGAAGAAAATTTTGCTAAAATTAAATTAAATTTCTTTGTATTTTTTTATGAATTTTAGTTACAGGTGCAGAATTTGAGAAAATATTGTTGAAATTCACTTCGATTCTTTTGAATTTTCTTAAGATTTTTTGTAGGAGGAGCTGAAATTGAAAAAATTTTGGTGAAATTAAATTAAATCTTTTTGAATTTTTTTATGATTTTTAGTTACAGATTACAGAATATGAGTAAAATTTAGTTGATATTCACTTAGATTCAATTGGATTTTCATAAGATTTTTAGTAGGAGGAGCTGAAATTGAAGAAATTTTGCTAAAATTAAATTAAATTTCTTTGTATTTTTTTATGAATTTTAGTTACAGGTGCAGAATTTGAGAAAATATTGTTGAAATTCACTTCGATTCTTTTGAATTTTCTTAAGATTTTTTGTAGGAGGAGCTGAAATTGAAAAAATTTTGGTGAAATTAAATTAAATCTTTTTGAATTTTTTTATGATTTTTAGTTACAGATACAGAATATGAGTAAATTTAGTTGATATTCACTTAGATTCAATTGGATTTTCATAAGATTTTTAGTAGGAGGAGCTGAAATTGAAGAAATGTTGGTAAAATTAAATTAAATCTTTTTGAATTTTTTTATGTTTTTTAGTGAAAGGTGCAGAATTTGAGTAAATTTACTTGATATTCACTTCGATTCCTTTGGATTTTCATAAGATTTTTAGTAGAAGGAGCTGAAATTGAAGAAATGTTGGTAAAATTAAATTAAATCTTTTTGAATTTTTTTATGTTTTTTAGTGAAAGGTGCAGAATTTGAGTAAATTTACTTGATATTCACTTCGATTCCTTTGGATTTTCATAAGATTTTTAGTAGAAGGAGCTGAAATTGAAGAAATTTTGGTGAAATTAAATTAAATTTCTTTGTATTTTTTTATGATTTTTAGTTACAGATGCAGAATTTGAGAAAATATAGTTGAAATTCTCTTCGATTCTTTGGGACTTTCTTAAGATTTTTAGTAGGAGGAGCTGAAATTGAAGAAATGTTGGTAAAATTAAATTAAATCTTTTTGAATTTTTTTATGATTTTTAGTGAAAGGTGCAGAATTGGAGTAAATTTACTTGATATTCACTTCGATTCCTTTGGATTTTCATAAGATTTTTAGTAGAAGGAGCTGAAATTGAAGAAATTTTGGTGAAATTAAATTAAATTTCTTTGTATTTTTTTATGGTTTTTAGTTACAGATGCAGGATTGGAGTAAATTTACTTGATATTCACTTCGATTCCTTTGGATTTTCATAAGATTCTTAGTAGAAGGAGCTGAAATTGAAAAAATTTTTGTGAAATTAAATTAAATTCCTTTGTATTTTTTTATGATTTTTAGTTACAGATGCAGAATTTGAGAAAATATAGTTGAAATTCACTTCGATTCTATTCGATTTTCTTAAGATGTTTAGTAGGAGGAGCTGAAATTGAAAAAATATTGCTGAAATTAAATTAAATCTTTTTGAATTTTTTTATGATTTTTAGTTACAGATGCAGAATTTGAGTAAATTTAGTTGATATTCACTTCGATTCCTTTTGATTTTCATAAGATTTTTAGTAGAAAGAGCTGAAATTGAAGAAATTGTGGTAAACTTAAATTAAATCTTTTTGAATTTTTTTATGATTTTTAGTTACAGATGCAGAATTTGAGTAAATTTAGTTGATATTCACTTCGATTCCTTTGGATTTTCATAAGATTTTTAGTAGGAGGAGCTGAAATTGAAGAAATGTTGGTAAAATTAAATTAAATTTCTCTGTATTTTTTTATGATTTTTAGTTACTGATGCTGAATTTGAGAAAATACAGTTGAAATTCACTTCGATTCTTTTGAATTTTCTTAAGATTTTTTGTAGGAGGAGCTGAAATTGAAAAAATTTTGGTGAAATTAAATTAAATCATTTTGAATTTTTTTATGATTTTTAGTTACAGATACAGAATATGAGTAAATTTAGTTGATATTCACTTAGATTCAATTGGATTTTCATAAGATTTTTAGTAGGAGAAGCTGAAATTGAAGAAATTTTGCTAAAATTAAATTAAATTTCTTTGTATTTTTTTATGAATTTTAGTTACAGGTGCAGAATTTGAGAAAATATTGTTGAAATTCACTTCGATTCTTTTGAATTTTCTTAAGATTTTTTGTAGGAGGAGCTGAAATTGAAAAAATTTTGGTGAAATTAAATTAAATCTTTTTGAATTTTTTTATGATTTTTAGTTACAGATACAGAATATGAGTAAATTTAGTTGATATTCACTTAGATTCAATTGGATTTTCATAAGATTTTTAGTAGGAGGAGCTGAAATTGAAGAAATGTTGGTAAAATTAAATTAAATCTTTTTGAATTTTTTTATGTTTTTTAGTGAAAGGTGCAGAATTTGAGTAAATTTACTTGATATTCACTTCGATTCCTTTGGATTTTCATAAGATTTTTAGTAGAAGGAGCTGAAATTGAAGAAATTTTGGTGAAATTAAATTAAATTTCTTTGTATTTTTTTATGATTTTTAGTTACAGATGCAGAATTTGAGAAAATATAGTTGAAATTCTCTTCGATTCTTTTGGACTTTCTTAAGATTTTTAGTAAGAGGAGCTGAAATTGAAAAAATTTTGGTGAAATTAAATTAAATCTTTTTGAATTTTTTTATGATTTTTAGTTACAGATGCAGAATTTGAGTAAATTTAGTTGATATTCACTTCGATTCCTTTGGATTTTCATAAGATTTTTAGTAGGAGGAGCTGAAATTGAAGAAATGTTGGTAAAATTAAATTAAATCTTTTTAAATTTTTTTATGATTTTTAGTTACAGATACAGAATTTGAGTAAATTCAGTTGATATTCACATAGATTCTATTGGATTTTCATAAGATTTTTAGTAGGAGGAGCTGAAATTGAAGAAATTTTGGTGAAATTAAATTAAATTTCTTTGTATTTTTTTATGATTTTTAGTTACAGGTGCAGAATTTGAGAAAGTATTGTTGAAATTCACTTCGATTCTTTTGGATTTTCTTAAGATGTTTAGTAGGAGGAGCTGAAATTGAAAAAATTTTGCTGAAATTAAATTAAATTGTTTAAAATTTTTTTATGATTTTTAGTTACAGATGCAGAATTTGAGTAAATTTAGTTGATATTCACTTCGATTCCTTTTGATTTTCATAAGATTTTTAGTAGAAGGAGCTGAAATTGAAGAAATTGTGGTAAAATTAAATGAAATCTTTATGAATTTTTTTATGATTTTTAGTTACAGATGCAGAATTTGAGTAAATTTAGTTGATATTCACTTCGATTCCTTTGGATTTTCATAAGATTTTTAGTAGAAGGAGCTGAAATTGAAGAAATTTTGCTAAAATTAAATTAAATTTCTTTGTATTTTTTTATGAATTTTAGTTACAGGTGCAGAATTTGAGAAAATATTGTTGAAATTCACTTCGATTCTTTGGAATTTTCTTAAGATTTTTTGTAGGAGGAGCTGAATTTGAAAAAATTTTGGTGAAATTAAATTAAACCTTTTTGAATTTTTTATGATTTTTAGTTACAGATACAGAATATGAGTAAATTTAGTTGATATTCACTTAGATTCAATTGGATTTTCATAAGATTTTTAGTAGGAGGAGCTGAAATTGAAGAAATTTTGGTGAAAGTAAATTAAATTTCTTTGTATTTTTTTATGATTTTTAGTTACAGATGCAGAATTTGAGAAAATATAGTTGAAATTCACTTCGATTCTTTTGGATTTTCTTAAGATGTTTAGTAGGAGGAGCTGAAATTGAAAAAATTTTGCTGAAATTAAATTAAACCTTTTTGAATTTTTTATGATTTTTAGTTACAGATACAGAATATGAGTAAATTTAGTTGATATTCACTTAGATTCAATTGGATTTTCATAAGATTTTTAGTAGGAGGAGCTGAAATTGAAGAAATTTTGGTGAAAGTAAATTAAATTTCTTTGTATTTTTTTATGATTTTTAGTTACAGATGCAGAATTTGAGAAAATATAGTTGAAATTCACTTCGATTCTTTTGGATTTTCTTAAGATGTTTAGTAGGAGGAGCTGAAATTGAAAAAATTTTGCTGAAATTAAATTAAATTTTTTTAAATTTTTTTATGATTTTTAGTTACAGATGCAGAATTTGAGTAAATTTAGTTGATATTCACTTCGATTCCTTTTGATTTTCATAAGATTTTTAGTAGAAGGAGCTGAAATTGAAGAAATTGTGGTAAAATTAAATTAAATCTTTATGAATTTTTTTATGATTTTTAGTTACAGATGCAGAATTTGAGTAAATTTAGTTGATATTCACTTCGATTCCTTTGGATTTTCATAAGATTTTTAGTAGAAGGAGCTGAACTTGAAGAAGTTTTGGTGAAATTAAATTAAATTTCTTTGTTTTTTTTTATGATTTTTAGTTACAGATGCAGAATTTGAGAAAATATAGTTGAAATTCACTTCGAATCTGTTGGATTTTTACTTAAGATTTTTAGTAGGAGGAGCTGAAATTGAAAAAATTTTGCTGAAATTAAATTAAATCTTTTTGAATTTTTTTATGATTTTTAGTTACAGATGCAGAATTTGAGTAAATTTAGTTGATATTCACTTCGATTCTTTTGGATTTTCATAAGATTTTTAGTAGGAGGAGCTGAAATTGAAGAAATGTTGGTAAAATTAAATTAAATCTTTTTGAATTTTTTTATGATTTTTAGTGAAAGGTGCAGAATTGGAGTAAATTTACTTGATATTCACTTCGATTCCTTTGGATTTTCATAAGATTTTTAGTAGAAGGAGCTGAAATTGAAGAAATTTTGGTGAAATTAAATTAAATTTCTTTGTATTTTTTTATGGTTTTTAGTTACAGATGCAGGATTGGAGTAAATTTACTTGATATTCACTTCGATTCCTTTGGATTTTCATAAGATTTTTAGTAGGGAGGAGCTGAAATTGAAGAAATGTTGGTAAAATTAAATTAAATCTTTTTGAATTTTTTTATGATTTTTAGTGAAAGGTGCAGAATTGGAGTAAATTTACTTGATATTCACTTCGATTCCTTTGGATTTTCATAAGATTTTTAGTAGAAGGAGCTGAAATTGAAGAAATTTTGGTGAAATTAAATTAAATTTCTTTGTATTTTTTTATGGTTTTTAGTTACAGATGCAGGATTGGAGTAAATTTACTTGATATTCACTTCGATTCCTTTGGATTTTCATAAGATTTTTAGTAGAAGGAGCTGAAATTGAAAAAATTTTTGTGAAATTAAATTAAATTCCTTTGTATTTTTTTATGATTTTTAGTTACAGATGCAGAATTTGAGAAAATATAGTTGAAATTCACTTCGATTCTATTCGATTTTCTTAAGATGTTTAGTAGGAGGAGCTGAAATTGAAAAAATATTGCTGAAATTAAATTAAATCTTTTTGAATTTTTTTATGATTTTTAGTTACAGATGCAGAATTTGAGTAAATTTAGTTGATATTCACTTCGATTCCTTTTGATTTTCATAAGATTTTTAGTAGAAAGAGCTGAAATTGAAGAAATTGTGGTAAACTTAAATTAAATCTTTTTGTATTTTTTTATGATTTTTAGTTACAGATGCAGAATTTGAGTAAATTTAGTTGATATTCACTTCGATTCCTTTGGATTTTCATAAGATTTTTAGTAGGAGGAGCTGAAATTGAAGAAATGTTGGTAAAATTAAATTAAATTTCTCTGTATTTTTTTATGATTTTTAGTTACTGATGCTGAATTTGAGAAAATACAGTTGAAATTCACTTCGATTCTTTTGAATTTTCTTAAGATTTTTTGTAGGAGGAGCTGAAATTGAAAAAATTTTGGTGAAATTAAATTAAATCATTTTGAATTTTTTTATGATTTTTAGTTACAGATACAGAATATGAGTAAATTTAGTTGATATTCACTTAGATTCAATTGGATTTTCATAAGATTTTTAGTAGGAGGAGCTGAAATTGAAGAAATTTTGCTAAAATTAAATTAAATTTCTTTGTATTTTTTTATGAATTTTAGTTACAGGTGCAGAATTTGAGAAAATATTGTTGAAATTCACTTCGATTCTTTTGAATTTTCTTAAGATTTTTTGTAGGAGGAGCTGAAATTGAAAAAATTTTGGTGAAATTAAATTAAATCTTTTTGAATTTTTTTATGATTTTTAGTTACAGATACAGAATATGAGTAAATTTAGTTGATATTCACTTAGATTCAATTGGATTTTCATAAGATTTTTAGTAGGAGGAGCTGAAATTGAAGAAATGTTGGTAAAATTAAATTAAATCTTTTTGAATTTTTTTATGTTTTTTAGTGAAAGGTGCAGAATTTGAGTAAATTTACTTGATATTCACTTCGATTCCTTTGGATTTTCATAAGATTTTTAGTAGAAGGAGCTGAAATTGAAGAAATTTTGGTGAAATTAAATTAAATTTCTTTGTATTTTTTTATGATTTTTAGTTACAGATGCAGAATTTGAGAAAATATAGTTGAAATTCTCTTCGATTCTTTTGGACTTTCTTAAGATTTTTAGTAAGAGGAGCTGAAATTGAAAAAATTTTGGTGAAATTAAATTAAATCTTTTTGAATTTTTTTATGATTTTTAGTTACAGATGCAGAATTTGAGTAAATTTAGTTGATATTCACTTCGATTCCTTTGGATTTTCATAAGATTTTTAGTAGGAGGAGCTGAAATTGAAGAAATGTTGGTAAAATTAAATTAAATCTTTTTAAATTTTTTTATGATTTTTAGTTACAGATACAGAATTTGAGTAAATTCAGTTGATATTCACATAGATTCTATTGGATTTTCATAAGATTTTTAGTAGGAGGAGCTGAAATTGAAGAAATTTTGGTGAAATTAAATTAAATTTCTTTGTATTTTTTTATGATTTTTAGTTACAGGTGCAGAATTTGAGAAAGTATTGTTGAAATTCACTTCGATTCTTTTGAATTTTCTTAAGATTTTTTGTAGGAGGAGCTGAAATTGAAAAAATTTTGGTGAAATTAAAATAAATCTTTTTGAATTTTTTTATGATTTTTAGTTACAGATACAGAATATGAGTAAATTTAGTTGATATTCACTTACATTCAATTGGATTTTCATAAGATTTTTAGTAGGAGGAGCTGAAATTGAAGAAATGTTGGTAAAATTAAATTAAATCTTTCTGCATTTTTTTATGTTTTTTAGTGAAAGGTGCAGAATTTGAGTAAATTTAGTTGATATTCACTTCGATTCCTTTGGATTTTCATAAGATTTTAAGTAGGAGGAGCTGAAATTGAAGAAATGTTGGTAAAATTAAATTAAATTTCTTTGTATTTTTTTATGATTTTTAGTTACAGATGCAGAATTTGAGAAAATATAGTTGAAATTCACTTCGATTCTTTTGGATTTTCTTAAGATGTTTAGTAGGAGGAGCTGAAATTGAAAAAATTTTGCTGAAATTAAATTAAATTTTTTAAAATTTTTTTATGATTTTTAGTTACAGATGCAGAATTTGAGTAAATTTAGTTGATATTCACTTCGATTCCTTTTGATTTTCATAAGATTTTTAGTAGAAGGAGCTGAAATTGAAGAAATTGTGGTAAAATTAAATTAAATCTTTATGAATTTTTTTATGATTTTTAGTTACAGATGCAGAATTTGAGTAAATTTAGTTGATATTCACTTCGATTCCTTTGGATTTTCATAAGATTTTTAGTAGAAGGAGCTGAAATTGAAGAAATTTTGCTAAAATTAAATTAAATTTCTTTGTATTTTTTTATGAATTTTAGTTACAGGTGCAGAATTTGAGAAAATATTGTTGAAATTCACTTCGATTCTTTTGAATTTTCTTAAGATTTTTTGTAGGAGGAGCTGAAATTGAAAAAATTTTGGTGAAATTAAATTAAATCTTTTTGAATTTTTTTATGGTTTTTAGTTACAGATACAGAATATGAGTAAATTTAGTTGATATTCACTTAGATTCAATTGGATTTACATAAGATTTTTAGTAGGAGGAGCTGAAATTGAAGAAATGTTGGTAAAATTAAATTAAATCTTTTTGAATTTTTTTATGTTTTTTAGTGAAAGGTGCAGAATTTGAGTAAATTTACTTGATATTCACTTCGATTCCTTTGGATTTTCATAAGATTTTTAGTAGAAGGAGCTGAAATTGAAGAAATTTTGGTGAAATTAAATTAAATTTCTTTGTATTTTTTTATGATTTTTAGTTACAGATGCAGAATTTGAGAAAATATAGTTGAAATTCTCTTCGATTCTTTTGGACTTTCTTAAGATTTTTAGTAAGAGGAGCTGAAATTGAAAAAATTTTGGTGAAATTAAATTAAATCTTTTTGAATTTTTTTATGATTTTTAGTTACAGATACAGAATATGAGTAAATTTAGTTGATATTCACTTCGACTCCTTTTGAGTTTCATAAGATTTTTAGTAGAACGAGCTGAAATTGAAGAAATTGTGGTAAAATTAAATTAAATCTTTTTGAATTTTTTTATGATTTTTAGTTACAGATGCAGAATTTGAGTAAATTTAGTTGATATTCACTTCGATTCCTTTGGATTTTCATAAGATTTTTAGTAGGAGGAGCTGAAATTGAAGAAATGTTGGTAAAATTAAATTAAATCTTTTTAAATTTTTTTATGATTTTTAGTTACAGATACAGAGTAAATTCAGTTGATATTCACATAGATTCTATTGGATTTTCATAAGATTTTTAGTAGGAGGAGCTGAAATTGAAGAAATTTTGGTGAAATTAAATTAAATTTCTTTGTATTTTTTTATGGTTTTTAGTTACAGATGCAGGATTGGAGTAAATTTACTTGATATTCACTTCGATTCCTTTGGATTTTCATAAGATTTTTTAGTAGGAGGAGCTGAAATTGAAGAAATGTTGGTAAAATTAAATTAAATCTTTTTTGAATTTTTTTATGATTTTTAGTGAAAGGTGCAGAATTGGAGTAAATTTACTTGAAATTCACTTCGATTCTTTTGAATTTTCTTAAGATTTTTTGTAGGAGGAGCTGAAATTGAAAAAATTTTGGTGAAATTAAAATAAATCTTTTTGATTTTTTTATGATTTTTAGTTACAGATACAGAATATGAGTAAATTTAGTTGATATTCACTTACATTCAATTGGATTTTCATAGATTTTTAGTAGGAGGAGCTGAAATTGAAGAAATGTTGGTAAAATTAAATTAAATCTTTCTGCCTTTTTTTATGTTTTTTTAGTGAAAGGTGCAGAATTTGAGTAAATTTAGTTGATATTCACTTCGATTCCTTTGGATTTTCATAAGATTTTAAGTAGGAGGAGCTGAAATTGAAGAAATGTTGGTAAAATTAAATTAAATTTCTTTGTATTTTTTTATGATTTTTAGTTACAGATGCAGAATTTGAGAAAATATAGTTGAAATTCACTTCGATTCTTTTGGATTTTCTTAAGATGTTTAGTAGGAGGAGCTGAAATTGAAAAAATTTTGCTGAAATTAAATTAAATCTTTTTGAATTTTTTTATGATTTTTAGTTACAGATACAGAATATGAGTAAATTTAGTTGATATTCACTTAGATTCAATTGGATTTACATAAGATTTTTAGTAGGAGGAGCTGAAATTGAAGAAATGTTGGTAAAATTAAATTAAATTTCTCTGTATTTTTTTATGATTTTTAGTTACTGATGCTGAATTTGAGAAAATACCAGTTGAAATTCCACTTCGATTCTTTTGAATTTTCTTAAGATTTTTTGTAGGAGGAGCTGAAATTGAAAAAATTTTGGTGAAATTAAATTAAATCATTTTGAATTTTTTTATGATTTTTAGTTACAGATACAGAATATGAGTAAATTTAGTTGATATTCACTTAGATTCAATTGGATTTTCATAAGATTTTTAGTAGGAGGAGCTGAAATTGAAGAAATTTTGCTAAAATTAAATTAAATTTCTTTGTATTTTTTTATGAATTTTAGTTACAGGTGCAGAATTTGAGAAAATATTGTTGAAATTCACTTCGATTCTTTTGAATTTTCTTAAGATTTTTTGTAGGAGGAGCTGAAATTGAAAAAATTTTGGTGAAATTAAATTAAATCTTTTTGAATTTTTTTATGATTTTTAGTTACAGATACAGAATATGAGTAAATTTAGTTGATATTCACTTAGATTCAATTGGATTTTCATAAGATTTTTAGTAGGAGGAGCTGAAATTGAAGAAATGTTGGTAAAATTAAATTAAATCTTTTTGAATTTTTTTATGTTTTTTAGTGAAAGGTGCAGAATTTGAGTAAATTTACTTGATATTCACTTCGATTCCTTTGGATTTTCATAAGATTTTTAGTAGAAGGAGCTGAAATTGAAGAAATTTTGGTGAAATTAAATTAAATTTCTTTGTATTTTTTTATGATTTTTAGTTACAGATGCAGAATTTGAGAAAATATAGTTGAAATTCTCTTCGATTCTTTTGGACTTTCTTAAGATTTTTAGTAAGAGGAGCTGAAATTGAAAAAATTTTGGTGAAATTAAATTATATCTTTTTGAATTTTTTTATGATTTTTAGTTACAGATGCAGAATTTGAGTAAATTTAGTTGATATTCACTTCGATTCCTTTGGATTTTCATAAGATTTTTAGTAGGAGGAGCTGAAATTGAAGAAATGTTGGTAAAATTAAATTAAATCTTTTTAAATTTTTTTATGATTTTTAGTTACAGATACAGAATTTGAGTAAATTCAGTTGATATTCACATAGATTCTATTGGATTTTCATAAGATTTTTAGTAGGAGGAGCTGAAATTGAAGAAATTTTGGTGAAATTAAATTAAATTTCTTTGTATTTTTTTATGATTTTTAGTTACAGGTGCAGAATTTGAGAAAGTATTGTTGAAATTCACTTCGATTCTTTTGAATTTTCTTAAGATTTTTTGTAGGAGGAGCTGAAATTGAAAAAATTTTGGTGAAATTAAAATAAATCTTTTTGAATTTTTTTATGATTTTTAGTTACAGATACAGAATATGAGTAAATTTAGTTGATATTCACTTACATTCAATTGGATTTTCATAAGATTTTTAGTAGGAGGAGCTGAAATTGAAGAAATGTTGGTAAAATTAAATTAAATCTTTCTGCATTTTTTTTATGTTTTTTAGTGAAAGGTGCAGAATTTGAGTAAATTTAGTTGATATTCACTTCGATTCCTTTGGATTTTCATAAGATTTTAAGTAGGAGGAGCTGAAATTGAAGAAATGTTGGTAAAATTAAATTAAATTTCTTTGTATTTTTTTATGATTTTTAGTTACAGATGCAGAATTTGAGAAAATATAGTTGAAATTCACTTCGATTCTTTTGGATTTTCTTAAGATGTTTAGTAGGAGGAGCTGAAATTGAAAAAATTTTGCTGAAATTAAATTAAATCTTTTTGAATTTTTTTATGATTTTTAGTTACAGATACAGAATATGAGTAAATTTAGTTGATATTCACTTAGATTCAATTGGATTTACATAAGATTTTTAGTAGGAGGAGCTGAAATTGAAGAAATGTTGGTAAAATTAAATTAAATCTTTTTGAATTTTTTTATGATTTTTAGTTACAGATACAGAATATGAGTAAATTTAGTTGATATTCACTTACATTCAATTGGATTTTCATAAGATTTTTAGTAGGAGGAGCTGAAATTGAAGAAATTGTGGTAAAATTAAATTAAATCTTTATGAATTTTTTTATGATTTTTAGTTACAGATGCAGAATTTGAGTAAATTTAGTTGATATTCACTTCGATTCCTTTGGATTTTCATAAGATTTTTAGTAGAAGGAGCTGAAATTGAAGAAATTTTGCTAAAATTAAATTAAATTTCTTTGTATTTTTTTATGAATTTTAGTTACAGGTGCAGAATTTGAGAAAATATTGTTGAAATTCACTTCGATTCTTTTGAATTTTCTTAAGATTTTTTGTAGGAGGAGCTGAAATTGAAAAAATTTTGGTGAAATTAAATTAAATCTTTTTGAATTTTTTTATGATTTTTAGTTACAGATACAGAATATGAGTAAATTTAGTTGATATTCACTTAGATTCAATTGGATTTACATAAGATTTTTAGTAGGAGGAGCTGAAATTGAAGAAATGTTGGTAAAATTAAATTAAATCTTTTTGAATTTTTTTATGTTTTTTAGTGAAAGGTGCAGAATTTGAGTAAATTTACTTGATATTCACTTCGATTCCTTTGGATTTTCATAAGATTTTTAGTAGAAGGAGCTGAAATTGAAGAAATTTTGGTGAAATTAAATTAAATTTCTTTGTATTTTTTTATGATTTTTAGTTACAGGTGCAGAATTTGAGAAAGTATTGTTGAAATTCACTTCGATTCTTTTGAATTTTCTTAAGATTTTTTGTAGGAGGAGCTGAAATTGAAAAAATTTTGTTGAAATTAAAATAAATCTTTTTGAATTTTTTTATGATTTTTAGTTTCAGATACAGAATATGAGTAAATTTAGTTGATATTCACTTTGATTCCTTTGGATTTTCTTAAGATTTTTAGTAGGAGGAGCTGAAATTGAAGAAATGTTGGTAAAATTAAATTAAATCTTTATGAATTTTTTTATGATTTTTAGTTACAGATGCAGAATTTGAGTAAATTTAGTTGATATTCACTTCGATTCCTTTGGATTTTCATAAGATTTTTAGTAGGAGGAGCTGAAATTGAAGAAATGTTGGTAAAATTAAATTAAATCTTTTTGAATTTTTTTATGATTTTTAGTGAAAGGTGCAGAATTTGAGTAAATTTACTTGATATTCACTTCGATTCCTTTGGATTTTCATAAGATTTTTAGTAGAAGGAGCTGAAATTGAAGAAATTTTGGTGAAACTAAATTAAATTTCTTTGTATTTTTTTATGATTTTTAGTTACAGATGCAGAATTTGAGTAAATTTAGTTGATATTCACTTCGATTCCTTTGGATTTTCATAAGATTTTAAGTAGGAGGAGCTGAAATTGAAGAAATTTTGCTAAAATTAAATTAAATTTCTTTGTATTTTTTTATGATTTTTAGTTACAGATGCAGAATTTGAGAAAATATAGTTGAAATTCACTTCGATTCTTTTGGATTTTCTTAAGATGTTTAGTAGGAGGAGCTGAAATTGAAAAAATTTTGCTGAAATTAAATTAAATTTTTTAAAATTTTTTTATGATTTTTAGTTACAGATGCAGAATTTGAGTAAATTTAGTTGATATTCACTTCGATTCCTTTTGATTTTCATAAGATTTTTAGTAGAAGGAGCTGAAATTGAAGAAATTGTGGTAAAATTAAATTAAATCTTTATGAATTTTTTTATGATTTTTAGTTACAGATGCAGAATTTGAGTAAATTTAGTTGATGTTCACTTCGATTCCTTTGGATTTTCATAAGATTTTTAGTAGAACGAGCTGAAATTGAAGAAATTTTGCTGAAATTAAATTAAATCTTTTTGAATTTTTTTATGATTTTTAGTTACAGATGCAGAATTTGAGTAAATTTAGTTGATATTCACTTCGATTCCTTTGGATTTTCTTAAGATTTTTAGTAGGAGGAGCTGAAATTGAAGAAATGTTGGTAAAATTAAATTAAATCTTTTTGAATTTTTTTATGATTTTTAGTGAAAGGTGCAGAATTTGAGATAATATAGTTGAAATTCACTTCGATTCTTTTGCATTTTCTTAAGATTTTTAGTAGGAGCTGAAATTGAAGAAATTGTGGTGAAATTAAATTAAATCTTTTTGAATTTTTTTATGATTTTTAGTCACAGATGCAGAATTTGAGTAAATTTAGTTGATATTCACATCGATTCCTTTGGATTTTCATAAGATTTTTAGTAGGAGCTGAAATTGAAGAAATGTTGGTAAAATTAAATTAAATCTTTATGAATTTTTTTATGATTTTTAGTTACAGATGCAGAATTTGAGTAAATTTAGTTGATATTCACTTCGATTCCTTTGGATTTTCATAAGATTTTTAGTAGGAGGAGCTGAAATTGAAGAAATGTTGGTAAAATTAAATTAAATCTTTTTGAATTTTTTTATGATTTTTAGTGAAAGGTGCAGAATTTGAGTAAATCTACTTGATATTCACTTCGATTCCTTTGGATTTTCATAAGATTTTTAGTAGAAGGAGCTGAAATTGAAGAAATTTTGGTGAAACTAAATTAAATTTCTTTGTATTTTTTT
The DNA here is from genome assembly GCA_929113495.1 of Andrena minutula. NCBI lineage: Eukaryota > Metazoa > Arthropoda > Insecta > Hymenoptera > Andrenidae > Andrena > Andrena minutula. Next base: position 31,166,400 of record OV815993.1, read on the forward strand.
ATGATTTTTAGTTACAGATGCAGAATTTGAGTAAATTTAGTTGATATTCACTTCGATTCCTTTGGATTTTCATAAGATTTTAAGTAGGAGGAGCTGAAATTGAAGAAATTTTGCTAAAATTAAATTAAATTTCTTTGTATTTTTTTATGATTTTTAGTTACAGATGCAGAATTTGAGAAAATATAGTTGAAATTCACTTCGATTCTTTTGGATTTTCTTAAGATGTTTAGTAGGAGGAGCTGAAATTGAAAAAATTTTGCCGAAATTAAATTAAATCTTTTTGAATTTTTTTATGATTTTTAGTTACAGATGCAGAATTTGAGTAAATTTAGTTGATATTCACTGTGACGCCCCAAGATTTTTCGCGCGCGGTTACTTCAACTCATTTATAAATCTATCTACAAATACGCTCAAATCTTCCACAAACCTCAACTCTTACCCCTTTACCAACGACCTTGGCCGCCTTGGCGATGTACCTTAGCGGTCCCCATCTCAAGACGGTCAATCATTAAATCTCCTTCCCTTATTCGCCCAACGCGGCACAAATTCCTCTCTTACGTCAAATCTAAACAAGTCCCTCGCCCCACAAATATCTTAAATCGAGACCACGTCTCACACCCTCTCTATGACCAAAGCAGTCAAACACTCCGACGTCCCTTTCCTATTAAAACACCCAAAATCCATTCGAGGAGTTGAGCAATTCAAAATCCTATGTATAAAAACCCTAGTAGAAAAACTGCGAGTCCCAATATAGATCAACCTTTGCTCCCTGCAAAAACCCCAAAAGTTATCATGACACATGTTTATAATTAGCCCAAGGTGCATACTGCGCACCCCCCTTCATACTGTAAAATATTATATAAGCAGGGCAAAGTCCATACCGCGCGTACACCCCACAACCCCTTGCAAAATCATATAAATACAAGGGCCCGGAGACAGAAGTCCTCTTTCGTTCTCTTTCGTCGAAATACCAGGATCGAAGGGACACGTTCTCTTTCGACGAATATCCTTGTTCGAAAGGAAGAAATCCACACGAAACCATTTAAGGTCTCGTCGATCAAAGTATTATTTAAAATAAACTCAATCACCATCAACCATCAAGTATCGTAAGAGATTATAATTACTATTAATACCACGGTATATCACCATCATCTATATCAATTATTCACATTCTTATTGTTTCATATTGTTTCACATTATAACGCTTATTGCGCTTATATTATCTTGTATTGCTATTCACATTATTTCGTATTGCAAAGCTTATTGCGCTCATATTATCGTGTATTGCTGTTTGCATTGCTTATTAACGCCTATTGCGTAAATCATACTAGCTTATTAATATATATATCTTGTATTTCATGTTCATATTCATAACTTATAACCATTATATACATGCTATGTTCATCGCCAATCCATTATTATAAAACGTAACTATCTGCACAACGATAGTGCATTACCTAGTATCGAAACTTATAAAGTGAATGAACAGTTTTACTTTAACTCAGTTACGAATCATTGTGTCAATCCTTCGGCTACGAAGATCCCGAAATCCAAACAGGCTGCCGGAACAGCTGATTCCGGGCAACGACCGCAGAAAGCGTCACGGTGTTTACTAAACTTACTTACGCATAGGTTTCGCTTAACCGTATGACTAGTCGAATCTCGCGAAGTATTACACGTGTCTTTTACAATAATGCAGCGGTAAATCCGATTACCTAAGCAAATCAAAACAAGTGCTCTAACGGGTGTCTCTCCAATACAAACCAGTTCATTTAAACCTTCCCTGGTCGATTAGTGTGCAGAATTAAACATTACTCGCCTGCCGTTCGATACGATTAGTGTGCAGAATTTCACATTTCTCGCCTGACGTTCGAAATGGTCAGTGTGCAGAATTAAACATTTCTCGCCTGTCAGTCCCAAATCCATTAGTGCGTAGAATTTCACATTTCTCTCCCGCCTTCTACCTAAATCCTCAGTGTGCAGAATTGAACATTGCTCGCCTGACTCTCCTTGCATTCTCAGTGTGCAGAATTAAACATTACTCGCCTGCCGTTCGATACGATTAGTGTGCAGAATTTCACATTTCTCGCCTGACGTTCGAAATGGTTAGTGTGCAGAATTGAACATTGCTCGCCTGACTTTCCCTAAATCCTCAGTGTGCAGAATTAAACATTACTCGCCTGCCATTCGAAACAATTAGTGTGCAGAATTTCACATTTCTCGCCTGACGCTCGAAATGGTTAGTGTGCAGAATTGAACATTGCTCGCCTGACTTTCCCTAAATCCTCAGTGTGCAGAATTAAACATTACTCGCCTGCCATTCGAAACAATTAGTGTGCAGAATTTCACATTTCTCGCCTGACGCTCGAAATGGTTAGTGTGCAGAATTGAACATTGCTCGCCTGACCTTCCCTAATCTTCAATCCCCTGAATCTAACATTCTCCCGGCCGTTCGAGACGATTAGCGTGCAGAATTTCACATTTCTCGCCTGACAATCGAAAAGGCTGGTGTACAGAATTACGTCGTCAAATACCTGATTTCCTCGCCTCCCGGTGCGCTGAACTATGGATCAGCGCCTGGAATTTATGTAAAAACCCCTTTGTCATTTGTCCCATTAAATCCTTAACCCGGGACGTGACATTCACTTCGATTCCTTTTGATTTTCATAAGATTTTTAGTAGAAGGAGCTGAAATTGAAGAAATTGTGGTAAAATTAAATTAAATCTTTATGAATTTTTTTATAATTTTTAGTTACAGATGCAGAATTTGAGTAAATTTAGTTGATATTCACTTCGATTCCTTTGGATTTTCATAATATTTTTAGTAGAAGGAGCTGAAATTGAAGAAGTTTTGGTGAAATTAAATTAAATTTCTTTGTATTTTTTTATGATTTTTAGTTACAGATGCTGAATTTGAGAAAATACAGTTGAAATTCACTTCGATTCTGTTGGATTTTCTTAAGATTTTTAGTAGGAGGAGCTGAAATTGAAAAAATTTTGCTGAAATTAAATTAAATCTTTTTGAATTTTTTTATGATTTTTAGTTACAGATGCAGAATTTGAGTAAATTTAGTTGATATTCACTTCGATTCCTTTGGATTTTCATAAGATTTTTAGTAGAAGGAGCTGAAATTGAAGAAATTGTGGTAAACTTAAATTAAATCTTTTTGAATTTTTTTATGATTTTTAGTTACAGATACAGAATATGAGTAAATTTAGTTGATATTCACTTAGATTCAATTGGATTTTCATAAGATTTTTAGTAGGAGGATCTGAAATTGAAGAAATGTTGGTAAAATTAAATTAAATCTTTTTGTATTTTTTTATGTTTTTTAGTGAAAGGTGCAGAATTTGAGTAAATTTACTTGATATTCACTTCGATTCCTTTGGATTTTCATAAGATTTTTAGTAGAAGGAGCTGAAATTGAAGAAATTGTGGTAAAATTAAATTAAATCTTTATGAATTTTTTTATGATTTTTAGTTACAGATGCTGAATTTGAGAAAATATTGTTGAAATTCACTTCGATACTTTTGAATTTTCTTAAGATTTTTTGTAGGAGGAGCTGAAATTGAAAAAATTTTGGTGAAATTAAATTAAATCTTTTTGAATTTTTTTATGATTTTTAGTTACAGATACAGAATATGAGTAAATTTAGTTGATATTCACTTAGATTCAATTGGATTTTCATAAGATTTTTAGTAGGAGGATCTGAAATTGAAGAAATGTTGGTAAAATTAAATTAAATCTTTTTGTATTTTTTTATGTTTTCTAGTGAAAGGTGCAGAATTTGAGTAAATTTACTTGATATTCACTTCGATTCCTTTGGATTTTCATAAGATTTTTAGTAGAAGAAGCTGAAATTTAAGAAATTTTGCTAAAATTAAATTAAATCTTTTTGAATTTTTTTATGATTAATTGTTACAGATGCAGAATTTGAGTAAATTTAGTTGATATTCACTTCGATTCCTTTGGATTTTCATAAGATTTTTAGTAGGAGGAGCTGAAATTGAAGAAATGTTGGTAAAATTAAATTAAATCTTTTTGAATTTTTTTATGATTTTTAGTGAAAGGTGCAGAATTGGAGTAAATTTACTTGATATTCACTTCGATTCCTTTGGATTTTCATAAGATTTTTAGTAGAAAAAGCTGAAATTGAAGAAATTTTGGTGAAATTAAATTAAATTTATTTGTATTTTTTTATGATTTTTAGTTACAGATGCTGAATTTTAGAAAATACAGTTGAAATTCACTTCGATTCTTTTGAATTTTCTTAAGATTGTTTGTAGGAGGAGCTGAAATTGAAAAAATTTTGGTGAAATTAAATTAAATCATTTTGAAATTTTTTATGATTTTTAGTTACAGATACAGAATATGAGTAAATTTAGTTGATATTCACTTAGATTCAATTGGATTTTCATAAGATTTTTAGTAGGAGGATCTGAAATTGAAGAAATGTTGGTAAAATTAAATTAAATCTTTTTGTATTTTTTTATGTTTTCTAGTGAAAGGTGCAGAATTTGAGTAAATTTACTTGATATTCACTTCGATTCCTTTGGATTTTCTTAAGATTTTTAGTAGGAGGAGCTGAAATTGAAGTAATGTTGGTAAAATTAAATTAAATCTTTTTGAATTTTTTTATGATTTTTAGTTACAGATACAGAATATGAGTAAATTTAATTGATATTCACTTAGATTCAATTGGATTTTCATAAGATTTTTAGTAGGAGGAGCTGAAATTGAAGAAATGTTGGTAAAATTAAATTAAATCTTTTTGAACTTTTTTATGTTTTTTAGTGAAAGGTGCAGAATTTGAGTAAATTTACTTGATATTCATTTCGATTCCTTTGGATTTTCATAAGATTTTTAGTAGAAGGAGCTGAAATTGAAGAAATTTTGGTGAAATTAAATTAAATTTCTTTGTATTTTTTTATGATTTTTAGTTACAGATGCAGAATTTGAGAAAATATAGTTGAAATTCTCTTCGATTCTTTTGGACTTTCTTAAGATTTTTAGTAAGAGGAGCTGAAATTGAAAAAATTTTGGTGAAATTAAATTAAATCTTTTTGAATTTTTTTATGTTTTTTAGTGAAAGGTGCAGAATTTGAGTAAATTTACTTGATATTCATTTCGATTCCTTTGGATTTTCATAAGATTTTTAGTAGAAGGAGCTGAAATTGAAAAAATTTTGGTGAAATTAAATTAAATTTCTTTGTATTTTTTTATGATTTTTAGTTACAGGTGCAGAATTTGAGAAAGTATTGTTGAAATTCACTTCGATTCTTTTGAATTTTCTTAAGATTTTTTGTAGGAGGAGCTGAAATTGAAAAAATTTTGGTGAAATTAAAATAAATCTTTTTGAATTTTTTTATGATTTTTAGTTACAGATACAGAATATGAGTAAATTTAGTTGATATTCACTTAGATTCAATTGGATTTTCATAAGATTTTTAGTAGGAGGAGCTGAAATTGAAGAAATGTTGGTAAAATTAAAATAAATCTTTTTGAATTTTTTTATGTTTTTTAGTGAAAGGTGCAGAATTTGAGTAAATTTACTTGATATTCATTTCGATTCCTTTGGATTTTCATAAGATTTTTAGTAGAAGGAGCTGAAATTGAAGAAAGTTTGGTGAAATTAAATTAAATTTCTTTGTATTTTTTTATGATTTTTAGTTACAGATGCAGAATTTGAGAAAATATAGTTGAAATTCTCTTCGATTCTTTTGGACTTTCTTAAGATTTTTAGTAAGAGGAGCTGAAATTGAAAAAATTTTGGTGAAATTAAATTAAATCTTTTTGAATTTTTTTATGATTTTTAGTTACAGATACAGAATATGAGTAAATTTAGTTGATATTCACTTTGATTCCTTTGGATTTTCTTAAGATTTTTAGTAGGAGGAGCTGAAATTGAAGAAATGTTGGTAAAATTAAATTAAATCTTTATGAATTTTTTTATGATTTTTAGTTACAGATGCAGAATTTGAGTAAATTTAGTTGATATTCACTTCGATTCCTTTGGATTTTCATAAGATTTTTAGTAGGAGGAGCTGAAATTGAAGAAATGTTGGTAAAATTAAATTAAATCTTTTTGAATTTTTTTATGATTTTTAGTGAAAGGTGCAGAATTTGAGTAAATTTACTTGATATTCACTTCGATTCCTTTGGATTTTCATAAGATTTTTAGTAGAAGGAGCTGAAATTGAAGAAATTTTGGTGAAACTAAATTAAATTTCTTTGTATTTTTTTATGATTTTTAGTTACAGATGCAGAATTTGAGTAAATTTAGTTGATATTCACTTCGATTCCTTTGGATTTTCATAAGATTTTAAGTAGGAGGAGCTGAAATTGAAGAAATTTTGCTAAAATTAAATTAAATTTCTTTGTATTTTTTTATGATTTTTAGTTACAGATGCAGAATTTGAGAAAATATAGTTGAAATTCACTTCGATTCTTTTGGATTTTCTTAAGATGTTTAGTAGGAGGAGCTGAAATTGAAAAAATTTTGCTGAAATTAAATTAAATTTTTTAAAATTTTTTTATGATTTTTAGTTACAGATGCAGAATTTGAGTAAATTTAGTTGATATTCACTTCGATTCCTTTTGATTTTCATAAGATTTTTAGTAGAAGGAGCTGAAATTGAAGAAATTGTGGTAAAATTAAATTAAATCTTTATGAATTTTTTTATGATTTTTAGTTACAGATGCAGAATTTGAGTAAATTTAGTTGATATTCACTTCGATTCCTTTGGATTTTCATAAGATTTTTAGTAGAACGAGCTGAAATTGAAGAAATTTTGCTGAAATTAAATTAAATCTTTTTGAATTTTTTTATGATTTTTAGTTACAGATGCAGAATTTGAGTAAATTTAGTTGATATTCACTTCGATTCCTTTGGATTTTCATAAGATTTTTAGTAGGATCAGCTGAAATTGAAGAAATGTTGGTAAAATTAAATTAAATCTTTTTAAATTTTTTTATGATTTTTAGTTACAGATACAGAATTTGAGTAAATTCAGTTGATATTCACATAGATTCTATTGGATTTTCATAAGATTTTTAGTAGGAGGAGCTGAAATTGAAGAAATTTTGGTGAAATTAAATTAAATTTCTTTGTATTTTTTTATGATTTTTAGTTACAGATGCAGAATTTGAGAAAATATAGTTGAAATTCACTTCGATTCTTTTGGATTTTCTTAAGATGTTTAGTAGGAGGAGCTGAAATTGAAAAAATTTTGCTGAAATTAAATTAAATTTTTTAAAATTTTTTTATGATTTTTAGTTACAGATGCAGAATTTGAGTAAATTTAGTTGATATTCACTTCGATTCCTTTTGATTATCATAAGATTTTTAGTAGAAGGAGCTGAAATTGAAGAAATTGTGGTAAAATTAAATTAAATCTTTATGAATTTTTTTATGATTTTTAGTTACAGATGCAGAATTTGAGTAAATTTAGTTGATATTCACTTCGATTCCTTTGGATTTTCATAAGATTTTTAGTAGAAGGAGCTGAAATTGAAGAAGTTTTGGTGAAATTAAATTAAATCTTTATGAATTTTTTTATAATTTTTAGTTACAGATGCAGAATTTGAGTAAATTTAGTTGATATTCACTTCGATTCCTTTGGATTTTCATAAGATTTTTAGTAGAAGGAGCTGAAATTGAAGAAGTTTTGGTGAAATTAAATTAAATTTCTTTGTATTTTTTTATGATTTTTAGTTACAGATGCTGAATTTGAGAAAATACAGTTGAAATTCACTTCGATTCTGTTGGATTTTCTTAAGATTTTTAGTAGGAGGAGCTGAAATTGAAAAAATTTTGCTGAAATTAAATTAAATCTTTTTGAATTTTTTTATGATTTTTAGTTACAGATGCAGAATTTGAGTAAATTTAGTTGATATTCACTTCGATTCCTTTGGATTTTCATAAGATTTTTAGTAGAAGGAGCTGAAATTGAAGAAATTGTGGTAAACTTAAATTAAATCTTTTTGAATTTTTTTATGATTTTTAGTTACAGATACAGAATATGAGTAAATTTAGTTGATATTCACTTAGATTCAATTGGATTTTCATAAGATTTTTAGTAGGAGGATCTGAAATTGAAGAAATGTTGGTAAAATTAAATTAAATCTTTTTGTATTTTTTTATGTTTTTTAGTGAAAGGTGCAGAATTTGAGTAAATTTACTTGATATTCACTCCGATTCCTTTGGATTTTCATAAGATTTTTAGTAGAAGGAGCTGAAATTGAAGAAATTGTGGTAAAATTAAATTAAATCTTTATGAATTTTTTTATGATTTTTAGTTACAGATGCTGAATTTGAGAAAATATTGTTGAAATTCACTTCGATACTTTTGAATTTTCTTAAGATTTTTTGTAGGAGGAGCTGAAATTGAAGAAATGTTGGTAAAATTAAATTAAATCTTTTTGCATTTTTTTATGTTTTTTAGTGAAAGGTGCAGAATTTGAGATAATATAGTTGATATTCACTTAGATTCAATTGGATTTTCATAAGATTTTTAGTAGGAGGAGCTGAAATTGAAGAAATGTTGGTAAAATTAAATTAAATCTTTTTGAATTTTTTTATGTTTTTTAGTGAAAGGTGCAGAATTTGAGTAAATTTACTTGATATTCATTTCGATTCCTTTGGATTTTCATAAGATTTTTAGTAGAAGGAGCTGAAATTGAAGAAATTTTGGTGAAATTAAATTAAATTTCTTTGTATTTTTTTATGATTTTTAGTTACAGATGCAGAATTTGAGAAAATATAGTTGAAATTCTCTTCGATTCTTTTGGACTTTCTTAAGATTTTTAGTAAGAGGAGCTGAAATTGAAAAAATTTTGGTGAAATTAAATTAAATCTTTTTGAATTTTTTTATGATTTTTAGTTACAGATACAGAATATGAGTAAATTTAGTTGATATTCACTTTGATTCCTTTGGATTTTCTTAAGATTTTTAGTAGGAGGAGCTGAAATTGAAGAAATGTTGGTAAAATTAAATTAAATCTTTATGAATTTTTTTATGATTTTTAGTTACAGATGCAGAATTTGAGTAAATTTACTTGATATTCACTTTGATTCCTTTGGATTTTCTTAAGATTTTTAGTAGGAGGAGCTGAAATTGAAGAAATGTTGGTAAAATTAAATTAAATCTTTTTGAATTTTTTTATGATTTTAGTGAAAGGTGCAGAATTTGAGATAATATAGTTGAAATTCACTTCGATTCTTTTGCATTTTCTTAAGATTTTTAGTAGGAGCTGAAATTGAAGAAATTGTGGTGAAATTAAATTAAATCTTTTTGAATTTTTTTATGTTTTTTAGTGAAAGGTGCAGAATTTGAGTAAATTTACTTGATATTCATTTCGATTCCTTTGGATTTTCATAAGATTTTTAGTAGAAGGAGCTGAAATTGAAGAAATTTTGGTGAAATTAAATTAAATTTCTTTGTATTTTTTTATGATTTTTAGTTACAGATGCAGAATTTGAGAAAATATAGTTGAAATTCACTTCGATTCTTTTGGATTTTCTTAAGATGTTTAGTAGGAGGAGCTGAAATTGAAAAAATTTTGCTGAAATTAAATTAAATTTTTTAAAATTTTTTTATGATTTTTAGTTACAGATGCAGAATTTGAGTAAATTTAGTTGATATTCACTTCGATTCCTTTTGATTTTCATAAGATTTTTAGTAGAAGGAGCTGAAATTGAAGAAATTGTGGTAAAATTAAATTAAATCTTTATGAATTTTTTTATGATTTTTAGTTACAGATGCAGAATTTGAGTAAATTTAGTTGATATTCACTTCGATTCCTTTGGATTTTCATAAGATTTTTAGTAGAACGAGCTGAAATTGAAGAAATTTTGCTGAAATTAAATTAAATCTTTTTGAATTTTTTTATGATTTTTAGTTACAGATGCAGAATTTGAGTAAATTTAGTTGATATTCACTTCGATTCCTTTGGATTTTCATAAGATTTTTAGTAGGAGGAGCTGAAATTGAAAAATGTTGGTAAAATTAAATTAAATCTTTTTAAATTTTTTTATGATTTTTAGTTACAGATACAGAATTTGAGTAAATTCAGTTGATATTCACATAGATTCTTGGATTTTCATAAGATTTTTAGTAGGAGGAGCTGAAATTGAAGAAATTTTGGTGAAATTAAAATTAAATTTCTTTGTATTTTTTTATGATTTTTAGTTACAGGTGCAGAATTTGAGAAAGTATTGTTGAAATTCACTTCGATTCTTTTGAATTTCTCTTAAGATTTTTTGTAGGAGGAGCTGAAATTGAAAAAATTTTGGTGAAATTAAAATAAATCTTTTTGAATTTTTTTATGATTTTTAGTTACAGATACAGAATATGAGTAAATTTTGTTGATATTCACTTACATTCAATTGGATTTTCATAAGATTTTTAGTAGGAGGAGCTGAAATTGAAGAAATGTTGGTAAAATTAAATTAAATCTTTTTGCATTTTTTTATGTTTTTTAGTGAAAGGTGCAGAATTTGAGGTAAATTTACTTGATATTCACTTTGATTCCTTTGGATTTTCTTAAGATTTTTAGTAGGAGGAGCTGAAATTGAAGAAATGTTGGTAAAATTAAATTAAATCTTTTTGAATTTTTTTATGATTTTTAGTGAAAGGTGCAGAATTTGAGATAATATAGTTGATATTCACTTCGATTCCTTTGGATTTTCATAAGATTTTTAGTAGAAGGAGCTGAAATTGAAGAAATTGTGGTGAAATTAAATTAAATCTTTTGAATTTTTTTATGATTTTTAGTCACAGATGCAGAATTTGAGTAAATTTAGTTGATATTCACATCGATTCCTTTGGATTTTTCATAAGATTTTTAGTAGGAGCTGAAATTGAAGAAATGTTGGTAAAATTAAATTAAATTTCTTTGTATTTTTTTATGATTATTTAGTTACAGATGCAGAATTTGAGAAAATATAGTTGAAATTCACTTCGATTCTTTTGGATTTTCTTAAGATGTTTAGTAGGAGGAGCTGAAATTGAAAAAATTTTGCTGAAATTAAATTAAATTGTTTAAAATTTTTTTATGATTTTTAGTTACAGATACAGAATTTGAGTAAATTCAGTTGATATTCACATAGATTCTATTGGATTTTCATAAGATTTTTAGTAGGAGGAGCTGAAATTTGAAGAAATTTTAGTGAAATTAAATTAAATTTCTTTGTATTTTTTTTATGATTTTTAGTTACAGGTGCAGAATTTGAGAAAGTATTGTTGAAATTCACTTCGATTCTTTTGAATTTTCTTAAGATTTTTTGTAGGAGGAGCTGAAATTGAAAAAATTTTGGTGAAATTAAAATACATCTTTTTGAAATTTTTTTTATGATTTTTAGTTACAGATACAGAATATGAGTAAATTTAGTTGATATTCACTTACATTCAATTGGATTTTCATAAGATTTTTAGTAGGAGGAGCTGAAATTGAAAAAATTTTGCTGAAATTAAATTAAATTGTTTAAAATTTTTTTATGATTTTTAGTTACAGATGCAGAATTTGAGTAAATTTAGTTGATATTCACTTCGATTCCTTTTGATTATCATAAGATTTTTAGTAGGAGGAGCTGAAATTGAAGAAATGTTGGTAAAATTAAATTAAATCTTTTTGAATTTTTTTATGATTTTAGTGAAAGGTGCAGAATTGAGATAATATAGTTGAAATTCACTTCGATTCTTTTGCATTTTCTTAAGATTTTTAGTAGGAGCTGAAATTGAAGAAATTGTGGTGAAATTAAATTAAATCTTTTTGAATTTTTTTATGTTTTTTTAGTGAAAGGTGCAGAATTTGAGTAAATTTACTTGATATTCATTTCGATTCCTTTGGATTTTCATAAGATTTTTAGTAGAAGGAGCTGAAATTGAAGAAATTTTGGTGAAATTAAATTAAATTTCTTTTGTATTTTTTTATGATTTTTAGTTACAGGTGCAGAATTTGAGAAAGTATTGTTGAAATTCACTTCGATTCTTTTGAATTTTCTTAAGATTTTTTGTAGGAGGAGCTGAAATTGAAAAAATTTTGGTGAAAATTAAAATAAATCTTTTTGAATTTTTTTTATGATTTTTAGTTACAGATACAGAATATGAGTAAATTTAGTTGATATTCACTTAGATTCAATTGGATTTTCATAAGATTTTTAGTAGGAGGAGCTGAAATTGAAGAAATGTTGGTAAAATTAAATTAAATCTTTTTGAATTTTTTTATGTTTTTTAGTTACAGATGCAGAATTTGAGTAAATTTACTTGATATTCATTTCGATTCCTTTGGATTTTCATAAGATTTTTAGTAGAAGGAGCTGAAATTGAAGAAATTTTGGTGAAATTAAATTAAATTTCTTTGTATTTTTTTTATGATTTTTAGTTACAGATGCAGAATTTGAGAAAATATAGTTGAAATTCTCTTCGATTCTTTTGGACTTTCTTAAGATTTTTAGTAAGAGGAGCTGAAATTGAAAAAATTTTGGTGAAATTAAATTTAAATCTTTTTGAATTTTTTTATGATTTTTAGTTACAGATACAGAATATGAGTAAATTTAGTTGATATTCACTTTGATTCCTTTGGATTTTCTTAAGATTTTTAGTAGGAGGAGCTGAATTGAAGAAATGTTGTAAAATTAAATTAAATCTTTATGAATTTTTTTATGATTTTTAGTTACAGATGCAGAATTTGAGTAAATTTAGTTGATATTCACTTCGATTCCTTTGGAGTTTTCATAAGATTTTTAGTAGAAGGAGCTGAAATTGAAGAAATGTTGGTTAAAATTAAATTAAATCTTTTTGAATTTTTTTATGATTTTTAGTTACAGATACAGAATATGTGTTAAATTTAGTTGATATTCACTTAGATTCAATTGGATTTTCATAAGATTTTTAGTAGGAGGATCTGAAATTGAAGAAATGTTGGTAAAATTAAATTAAATCTTTTTGAATTTTTTTTATGATTTTTAGTTACAGATGCCAGAATTTGAGTAAATTTAGTTGATATTCACTTCGATTCCTTTGGATTTTCATAGATTTTAGTAGAAGGAGCTGAAAATTGAAGAAGTTTTGGTGAAATTAAATTAAATCTTTATGAATTTTTTTATAATTTTTAGTTACAGATGCAGAATTTGAGTAAATTTAGTTGATATTCACTTCGATTCCTTTGGAGTTTTTCATAAGATTTTTAGTAGAAGGAGCTGAAATTGAAGAAGTTTTGGTGAAATTAAATTAAATTTCTTTGTATTTTTTTATGATTTTTAGTTACAGATGCTGAATTTGAGAAAATACAGTTGAAATTCACTTCGATTCTGTTGGATTTTCTTAAGATTTTTAGTAGGAGGAGCTGAAATTGAAAAATTTTGCTGAAATTAAATTAAATCTTTTGAATTTTTTTATGATTTTTAGTTACAGATGCAGAATTTGAGTAAATTTAGTTGATATTCACTTCGATTCCTTTGGATTTTCATAAGATTTTTAGTAGAAGGAGCTGAAATTGAAGAAATTGTGGTAAACTTAAATTAAATCTTTTGAATTTTTTTTATGATTTTTAGTTACAGATGCAGAATTTGAGTAAATTTAGTTGATATTCACTTAGATTCAATTGGATTTTCATAAGATTTTTAGTAGGAGGATCTGAAATTGAAGAAATGTTGGTAAAATTAAATTAAATCTTTTTGTATTTTTTTATGTTTTTTAGTGAATGGTGCAGAATTTTGAGTAAATTTACTTGATATTTCACTTCGGATTCCTTTGGATTTTCATAAGATTTTTAGTAGAAGAAGCTGAAATTTAAGAAATTTTGCTAAAATTAAATTAAATCTTTTTGAATTTTTTTATGATTAATTGTTTCAGATGCAGAATTTGAGTAAATTTAGTTGATATTCACTTCGATTCCTTTGGATTTTCATAAGATTTTTAGTAGGGGGGAGCTGAAATTGAAGAAATGTTGGTAAAATTAAATTAAATCTTTTTGAATTTTTTTATGTTTTTTAGTGAAAGGTGCAGAATTTGAGTAAATTTACTTGATATTCATTTCGATTCCTTTGGATTTTCATAAGATTTTTAGTAGAAGGAGCTGAAATTGAAGAAATTTTGGTGAAATTAAATTAAATTTCTTTGTATTTTTTTATGATTTTTAGTTACAGATGCAGAATTTGAGAAAAATATAGTTGAAATTCTCTTCGATTCTTTTGGACTTTCTTAAGATTTTTAGTAAGAGGAGCTGAAATTGAAAAAAATTTTGGTGAAATTAAATTAAATCTTTTTGAATTTTTTTATGATTTTTAGTTACAGATACAGAATATGAGTAAATTTAGTTGATATTCACTTAGATTCAATTGGATTTTCATAAGATTTTTAGTAGGAGGATCTGAAATGAAGAAATGTTGGTAAAATTAAATAAATCTTTTTGTATTTTTTTATGTTTTTTAGTGAAAGGTGCAGAATTTGAGTAAATTTACTTAATATTCACTTCGATTCCTTTGGATTTTCATAAGATTTTTAGTAGAAGGAGCTGAAATTGAAGAAATTGTGGTAAAATTAAATTAAATCTTTATGAATTTTTTTTATGATTTTTAGTTACAGATGCTGGAATTTGAGAAAATATTGTTGAAATTCACTTCGATACTTTTGAATTTTCTTAAGATTTTTTGTAGGAGGAGCTGAAATTGAAAAAATTTTGGTGAAATTAAATTAAATCTTTTTGAATTTTTTTTATGATTTTTAGTTACAGATACAGAATATGAGTAAATTTAGTTGATATTCACTTAGATTCAATTGGATTTTCATAAGATTTTTAGTAGGAGGATACTGAAATTGAAGAAATGTTGGTAAAATTAAATTAAATCTTTTTGTATTTTTTTTTATGTTTTTTAGTGAAAGGTGCAGGAATTTGAGTAAATTTACTTGATATTCACTTCGATTCCTTTGGATTTTCATAAGATTTTTAGTAGAAGAAGCTGAAATTTAAGAAATTTTGCTAAAATTAAATTAAATCTTTTTGAATTTTTTTATGATTAATTGTTACAGATGCAGAATTTGAGTAAATTTAATTGATATTCACTTCGATTCCTTTGGATTTTCATAAGATTTTTAGTAGGAGGAGCTGAAATTGAAGAAATGTTGGTAAAATTAAATTAAATCTTTTTGAATTTTTTTATGTTTTTTAGTGAAAGGTGCAGAATTTGAGTAAATTTACTTGATATTCATTTCGATTCCTTTGGATTTTCATAAGATTTTAGTAGAAGGAGCTGAAATTGAAGAAATTTTATTGAAATTAAATTAAATTTCTTTGTATTTTTTTTATGATTTTTAGTTACAGATGCAGAATTTGAGAAAATATAGTTGAAATTCTCTTCGATTCTTTTGGACTTTCTTATAATTTTTAGTAAGAGGTGCTGAAATTGAAAAAATTTTGGTGAAATTAAATTAAATCTTTTTGAATTTTTTTATGATTTTTAGTTACAGATACAGAATATGAGTAAATTTAGTTGATATTCACTTCGATTCCTTTTGAGTTTCATAAGATTTTTAGTAGAACGAGCTGAAATTGAAGAAATTGTGGTAAAATTAAATTAAATCTTTTTGAATTTTTTTATGATTTTTAGTTACGGATGCAGAATTTGAGTAAATTTAGTTGATATTCACTTCGATTCCTTTGGATTTTCATAAGATTTTAAGTAGGAGGAGCTGAAATTGAAGAAATTTTGCTAAAATTAAATTAAATTTCTTTGTATTTTTTTTATGATTTTTAGTTACAGATGCAGAATTTGAGAAAATATAGTTGAAATTCACTTCGATTCTTTTGGATTTTCTTAAGATGTTTAGTAGGAGGAGCTGAAATTGAAAAAATTTTGCTGAAATTAAATTAAATTTTTTTAAATTTTTTTTATGATTTTTAGTTACAGATGCAGAATTGGAGTAAATTTAGTTGATATTCACTTCGATTCCTTTTGATTATCATAAGATTTTTAGTAGAAGGAGCTGAAATTGAAGAAATTGTGGTAAAATTAAATTAAATCTTTATGAATTTTTTTTATGATTTTTAGTTACAGATGCAGAATTTGAGAAAATATAGTTGAAATTCTCTTCGATTCTTTTGGGCTTTCTTAAGATTTTTAGTAAGAGGAGCTGAAATTGAAAAAAATTTTGGTGAAATTAAATTAAATCTTTTTGAATTTTTTTATGATTTTTAGTTACAGATACAGAATATGAGTAAATTTAGTTGATATTCACTTCGATTCCTTTTGAGTTTCATAAGATTTTTAGTAGAACGAGCTGAAATTGAAGAAATTGTGGTAAAATTAAATTAAATCTTTTTGAATTTTTTTATGATTTTTAGTGAAAGGTGCAGAATTTGAGTAAATTTAGTTGATATTCACTTCGATTCCTTTTGATTTTCATAAGATTTTTAGTAGAAGGAGCTGAAATTGAAGAAATTGTGGTAAAATTAAATTAAATCTTTATGAATTTTTTTATGATTTTTAGTTACAGATGCAGAATTTGAGTAAATTTAGTTGATATTCACTTCGATTCCTTTGGATTTTCATAAGATTTTTAGTAGAAGGAGCTGAAATTGAAGAAGTTTTGGTGAAATTAAATTAAATTTCTTTGTATTTTTTTATGATTTTTAGTTACAGATGCTGAATTTGAGAAAATACAGTTGAAAATTCACTTCGATTCTGTTGGATTTTCTTAAGATTTTTAGTAGGAGGAGCTGAAATTGAAAAAATTTTGCTGAAATTAAATTAAATCTTTTTGAATTTTTTTATCATTTTTAGTTACAGATGCAGAATTTGAGTAAATTTAGTTGATATTCACTTCGATTCCTTTTGAGTTTCATAAGATTTTTAGTAGAACGAGCTGAAATTGAAGAAATTTTGCTGAAATTAAATTAAATCTTTTTGAATTTTTTTTATGATTTTTAGTTACAGATGCAGAATTTGAGAAAAATTTAGTTGATATTCACTTCGATTCCTTTGGATTTTCATAAGATTTTTAGTAGAAGGAGCTGAAATTGAAGAAGTTTTGGTGAAATTAAATTAAATCTTTATGAATTTTTTTATAATTTTTAGTTACAGATGCAGAATTTGAGTAAATTTAGTTGATATTCACTTCGATTCCTTTGGATTTTTCATAAGATTTTTTAGTAGAAGGAGCTGAAATTGAAGAAGTTTTGGTGAAATTAAATTAAATTTCTTTGTATTTTTTTTATGATTTTTAGTTACAGATGCTGAATTTGAGAAAATACAGTTGAAATTCACTTCGATTCTGTTGGATTTTCTTAAGATTTTTAGTAGGAGGAGCTGAAATTGAAAAAATTTTGCTGAAATTAAATTAAATCTTTTTGAATTTTTTTATGATTTTTAGTTACAGATGCAGAATTTGAGTAAATTTAGTTGATATTCACTTCGATTCCTTTGGATTTTCATAAGATTTTTAGTAGAAGGAGCTGAAATTGAAGAAATTGTGGTAAACTTAAATTAAATCTTTTTGAATTTTTTTTATGATTTTTAGTTACAGATACAGAATATGAGTAAATTTAGTTGATATTCACTTAGATTCAATTGGATTTTCATAAGATTTTTAGTAGGAGGATCTGAAATTGAAGAAATGTTGGTAAAATTAAATTAAATCTTTTTGTATTTTTTTTATGTTTTTTTAGTGAATGGTGCAGGAATTTGAGTAAATTTACTTGATATTCACTTCGATTCCTTTGGATTTTCATAAGATTTTTTAGTAGAAGAAGCTGAAATTTAAGAAATTTTGCTAAAATTAAATTAAATCTTTTTGAATTTTTTTTATGATTAATTGTTACAGATGCAGAATTTGAGTAAATTTAGTTGATATTCACTTCGATTCCTTTGGATTTTCATAAGATTTTTAGTAGGAGGAGCTGAAATTGAAGAAATGTTGGTAAAATTAAATTAAATCTTTTTGAATTTTTTTATGTTTTTTTAGGTGAAAGGTGCAGAATTTGAGTAAATTTACTTGATATTCATTTCGATTCCTTTGGATTTTCATAAGATTTTTAGTAGAAGGAGCTGAAATTGAAGAAATTTTGGTGAAATTAAATTAAATTTCTTTGTATTTTTTTTATGATTTTTAGTTACAGATGCAGAATTTGAGAAAATATAGTTGAAATTCTCTTCGATTCTTTTGGACTTTCTTAAGATTTTTAGTAAGAGGAGCTGAAATTGAAAAAATTTTGGTGAAATTAAATTAAATCTTTTTGAATTTTTTATGATTTTTAGTTACAGATACAGAATATGAGTAAATTTAGTTGATATTCACTTAGATTCAATTGGATTTTCATAAGATTTTTAGTAGGAGGATCTGAAATTGAAGAAATGTTGGTAAAATTAAATTAAATCTTTTTGTATTTTTTTATGTTTTTTAGTGAAAGGTGCAGAATTTGAGTAAATTTACTTAATATTCACTTCGATTCCTTTGGATTTTCATAAGATTTTTAGTAGAAGGAGCTGAAATTGAAGAAATTGTGGTAAAATTAAATTAAATCTTTATGAATTTTTTTATGATTTTTAGTTACAGATGCTGAATTTGAGAAAATATTGTTGAAATTCACTTCGATACTTTTGAATTTTCTTAAGATTTTTTGTAGGAGGAGCTGAAATTGAAAAAATTTTGGTGAAATTAAATTAAATCTTTTTGAATTTTTTTTATGATTTTTAGTTACAGATACAGAATATGAGTAAATTTAGTTGATATTCACTTAGATTCAATTGGATTTTCATAAGATTTTTAGTAGGAGGATCTGAAATTGAAGAAATGTTGGTAAAATTAAATTAAATCTTTTTGTATTTTTTTATGTTTTTTAGTGAAAGGTGCAGAATTTGAGTAAATTTACTTGATATTCACTTCGATTCCTTTGGATTTTCATAAGATTTTTAGTAGAAGAAGCTGAAATTTAAGAAATTTTGCTAAAATTAAATTAAATCTTTTTGAATTTTTTTATGATTAATTGTTACAGATGCAGAATTTGAGTAAATTTAATTGATATTCACTTCGATTCCTTTGGATTTTCATAAGATTTTTAGTAGGAGGAGCTGAAATTGAAGAAATGTTGGTAAAATTAAATTAAATCTTTTTGAATTTTTTTATGTTTTTTAGTGAAAGGTGCAGAATTTGAGTAAATTTACTTGATATTCATTTCGATTCCTTTGGATTTTCATAAGATTTTTAGTAGAAGGAGCTGAAATTGAAGAAATTTTATTGAAATTAAATTAAATTTCTTTGTATTTTTTTATGATTTTTAGTTACAGATGCAGAATTTGAGAAAATATAGTTGAAATTCTCTTCGATTCTTTTGGACTTTCTTATAATTTTTAGTAAGAGGTGCTGAAATTGAAAAAATTTTGGTGAAATTAAATTAAATCTTTTTGAATTTTTTTATGATTTTTAGTTACAGATACAGAATATGAGTAAATTTAGTTGATATTCACTTCGATTCCTTTTGAGTTTCATAAGATTTTTAGTAGAACGAGCTGAAATTGAAGAAATTGTGGTAAAATTAAATTAAATCTTTTTGAATTTTTTTATGATTTTTAGTTACGGATGCAGAATTTGAGTAAATTTAGTTGATATTCACTTCGATTCCTTTGGATTTTCATAAGATTTTAAGTAGGAGGAGCTGAAATTGAAGAAATTTTGCTAAAATTAAATTAAATTTCTTTGTATTTTTTTATGATTTTTAGTTACAGATGCAGAATTTGAGAAAATATAGTTGAAATTCACTTCGATTCTTTTGGATTTTCTTAAGATGTTTAGTAGGAGGAGCTGAAATTGAAAAAATTTTGCTGAAATTAAATTAAATTTTTTAAAATTTTTTTATGATTTTTAGTTACAGATGCAGAATTGGAGTAAATTTAGTTGATATTCACTTCGATTCCTTTTGATTATCATAAGATTTTTAGTAGAAGGAGCTGAAATTGAAGAAATTGTGGTAAAATTAAATTAAATCTTTATGAATTTTTTTATGATTTTTAGTTACAGATGCAGAATTTGAGAAAATATAGTTGAAATTCTCTTCGATTCTTTTGGGCTTTCTTAAGATTTTTAGTAAGAGGAGCTGAAATTGAAAAAATTTTGGTGAAATTAAATTAAATCTTTTTGAATTTTTTTATGATTTTTAGTTACAGATACAGAATATGAGTAAATTTAGTTGATATTCACTTCGATTCCTTTTGAGTTTCATAAGATTTTTAGTAGAACGAGCTGAAATTGAAGAAATTGTGGTAAAATTAAATTAAATCTTTTTGAATTTTTTTATGTTTTTTAGTGAAAGGTGCAGAATTTGAGTAAATTTAGTTGATATTCACTTCGATTCCTTTTGATTTTCATAAGATTTTTAGTAGAAGGAGCTGAAATTGAAGAAATTGTGGTAAAATTAAATTAAATCTTTATGAATTTTTTTATGATTTTTAGTTACAGATGCAGAATTTGAGTAAATTTAGTTGATATTCACTTCGATTCCTTTGGATTTTCATAAGATTTTTAGTAGAAGGAGCTGAAATTGAAGAAGTTTTGGTGAAATTAAATTAAATTTCTTTGTATTTTTTTATGATTTTTAGTTACAGATGCTGAATTTGAGAAAATACAGTTGAAATTCACTTCGATTCTGTTGGATTTTCTTAAGATTTTTAGTAGGAGGAGCTGAAATTGAAAAAATTTTGCTGAAATTAAATTAAATCTTTTTGAATTTTTTTATCATTTTTAGTTACAGATGCAGAATTTGAGTAAATTTAGTTGATATTCACTTCGATTCCTTTTGAGTTTCATAAGATTTTTAGTAGAACGAGCTGAAATTGAAGAAATTTTGCTGAAATTAAATTAAATCTTTTTGAATTTTTTTATGATTTTTAGTTACAGATGCAGAATTTGAGTAAATTTAGTTGATATTCACTTCGATTCCTTTGGATTTTCATAAGATTTTTAGTAGGAGGAGCTGAAATTGAAGAAATGTTGGTAAAATTAAATTAAATCTTTTTAAATTTTTTTATGATTTTTAGTTACAGATACAGAATTTGAGTAAATTCAGTTGATATTCACATAGATTCTATTGGATTTTCATAAGATTTTTAGTAGGAGGAGCTGAAATTGAAGAAATTTTGGTGAAATTAAATTAAATTTCTTTGTATTTTTTTATGATTTTTAGTTACAGGTGCAGAATTTGAGAAAGTATTGTTGAAATTCACTTCGATTCTTTTGAATTTTCTTAAGATTTTTTGTAGGAGGAGCTGAAATTGAAGAAATGTTGGTAAAATTAAATTAAATCTTTTTGCATTTTTTTATGTTTTTTAGTTACAGATACAGAATATGAGTAAATTTAGTTGATATTCACTTCGATTCCTTTTGAGTTTCATAAGATTTTTAGTAGAACGAGCTGAAATTGAAGAAATGTTGGTAAAATTAAATTAAATCTTTATGAATTTTTTTATGATTTTTAGTTACAGATGCAGAATTTGAGTAAATTTAGTTGATATTCACTTCGATTCTATTCGATTTTCTTAAGATGTTTAGTAGGAGGAGCTGAAATGGAAAAAATATTGCTGAAATTAAATTAATTCTTTTTGAATTTTTTTATGATTTTTAGTTACAGATGCAGAATTTGAGTAAATTTAGTTGATATTCACTTCGATTCCTTTTGATTTTCATAAGATTTTTAGTAGAAGGAGCTGAAATTGAAGAAATTGTGGTAAACTTAAATTAAATCTTTTTGAATTTTTTTATGATTTTTAGTTACAGATGCAGAATTTGAGTAAATTTAGTTGATATTCACTTCGATTCCTTTGGATTTTCATAAGATTTTTAGTAGGAGGAGCTGAAATTGAAGAAATGTTGGTAAAATTAAATTAAATTTCTTTGTATTTTTTTATGATTTTTAGTTACAGATGCTGAATTTGAGAAAATACAGTTGAAATTCACTTCGATTCTTTTGAATTTTCTTCAGATTTTTTGTAGGAGGAGCTGAAATTGAAAAAATTTTGGTGAAATTAAATTAAATCATTTTGAATTTTTTTATGATTTTTAGTTACAGATACAGAATATGAGTAAATTTAGTTGATATTCACTTAGATTCAATTGGATTTTCATAAGATTTTTAGTAGGAGGAGCTGAAATTGAAGAAATGTTGGTAAAATTAAATTAAATATTTTTGAATTTTTTTATGTTTTTTAGTGAAAGGTGCAGAATTTGAGTAAATTTACTTGATATTCACTTCGATTCCTTTGGATTTTCATAAGATTTTTAGTAGAAGGAGCTGAAATTGAAGAAATTTTGGTGAAATTAAATTAAATTTCTTTGTATTTTTTTATGATTTTTAGTTACAGATGCAGAATTTGAGAAAATATAGTTGAAATTCTCTTCGATTCTTTTGGACTTTCTTAAGATTTTTAGTAAGAGGAGCTGAAATTGAAAAAATTTTGGTGAAATTAAATTAAATCTTTTTGAATTTTTTTATGATTTTTAGTTACAGATACAGAATATGAGTAAATTTAATTGATATTCACTTAGATTCAATTGGATTTTCATAAGATTTTTAGTAGGAGGAGCTGAAATTGAAGAAATTTTGCTAAAATTAAATTAAATTTCTTTGTATTTTTTTATGAATTTTAGTTACAGGTGCAGAATTTGAGAAAATATTGTTGAAATTCACTTCGATTCTTTTGAATTTTCTTAAGATTTTTAGTAGGAGGAGCTGAAATTGAAGAAATGTTGGTAAAATTAAATTAAATCTTTTTAAATTTTTTTATGATTTTTAGTTACAGATACAGAATTTGAGTAAATTCAGTTGATATTCACATAGATTCTATTGGATTTTCATAAGATTTTTAGTAGGAGGAGCTGAAATTGAAGAAATTTTGGTGAAATTAAATTAAATTTCTTTGTATTTTTTTATGATTTTTAGTTACAGGTGCAGAATTTGAGAAAGTATTGTTGACATTCACTTCGATTCTTTTGAATTTTCTTAAGATTTTTTGTAGGAGGAGCTGAAATTGAAAAAATTTTGGTGAAATTAAAATAAATCTTTTTGAATTTTTTTATTATTTTTAGTTACAGATACAGAATATGAGTAAATTTAGTTGATATTCACTTACATTCAATTGGATTTTCATAAGATTTTTAGTAGGAGGAGCTGAAATTGAAGAAATGTTGGTAAAATTAAATTAAATCTTTTTGCATTTTTTTATGTTTTTTAGTGAAAGGTGCAGAATTTGAGTAAATTTACTTGATATTCACTTTGATTCCTTTGGATTTTCTTAAGATTTTTAGTAGGAGGAGCTGAAATTGAAGAAATGTTGGTAAAATTAAATTACATCTTTATGAATTTTTTTATGATTTTTAGTTACAGATGCAGAATTTGAGTAAATTTAGTTGATATTCACTTCGATTCCTTTGGATTTTCATAAGATTTTTAGTAGCAGGAGCTGAAATTGAAGAAATGTTGGTAAAATTAAATTAAATCTTTTTGAATTTTTTTATGATTTTTAGTGAAAGGTGCAGAATTTGAGTAAATTTACTTGATATTCACTTCGATTCCTTTGGATTTTCATAAGATTTTTAGTAGAAGGAGCTGAAATTGAAGAAATTTTGGTGAAACTAAATTAAATTTCTTTGTATTTTTTTATTATTTTTAGTTACAGATGCAGAATTTGAGTAAATTTAGTTGATATTCACTTCGATTCCTTTTGATTTTCATAAGATTTTTAGTAGAAGGAGCTGAAATTGAAGAAATTGTGGTAAAATTAAATTAAATCTTTATGAATTTTTTTATGATTTTTAGTTACAGATGCAGAATTTGAGTAAATTTAGTTGATATTCACTTCGATTCCTTTGGATTTTCATAAGATTTTTAGTATAAGGAGCTGAAATTGAAGAAGTTTTGGTGAAATTAAATTAAATTTCTTTGTTTTTTTTTATGATTTTTAGTTACAGATGCAGAATTTGAGAAAATATAGTTGAAATTCTCTTCGATTCTTTTGGACTTTCTTAAGATTTTTAGTAAGAGGAGCTGAAATTGAAAAAATTTTGGTGAAATTAAATTAAATCTTTTTGAATTTTTTTATGATTTTTAGTTACAGATACAGAATATGAGTAAATTTAGTTGATATTCACTTCGATTCCTTTTGAGTTTCATAAGATTTTTAGTAGAACGAGCTGAAATTGAAGAAATTGTGGTAAAATTAAATTAAATCTTTTTGAATTTTTTTATGATTTTTAGTTACAGATGCAGAATTTGAGTAAATTTAGTTGATATTCACTTCGATTCCTTTGGATTTTCATAAGATTTTTAGTAGGAGGAGCTGAAATTGAAGAAATGTTGGTAAAATTAAATTAAATCTTTTTAAATTTTTTTATGATTTTTAGTTACAGATACAGAATTTGAGTAAATTCAGTTGATATTCACATAGATTCCTTTTGAGTTTCATAAGATTTTTAGTAGAACGAGCTGAAATTGAAGAAATTGTGGTAAAATTAAATTAAATTTCTTTGTATTTTTTTATGATTTTTAGTTACAGGTGCAGAATTTGAGAAAGTATTGTTGAAATTCACTTCGATTCTTTTGAATTTTCTTAAGATTTTTTGTAGGAGGAGCTGAAATTGAAAAAATTTTGGTGAAATTAAAATAAATCTTTTTGAATTTTTTTATGATTTTTAGTTACTGATACAGAATATGAGTAAATTTAGTTGATATTCACTTACATTCAATTGGATTTTCATAAGATTTTTAGTAGGAGGAGCTGAAATTGAAGAAATGTTGGTAAAATTAAATTAAATCTTTTTGCATTTTTTTATGTTTTTTAGTTACAGATACAGAATATGAGTAAATTTAGTTGATATTCACTTCGATTCCTTTTGAGTTTCATAAGATTTTTAGTAGAACGAGCTGAAATTGAAGAAATTGTGGTAAAATTAAATTAAATCTTTTTGAATTTTTTTATGATTTTTAGTTACAGATGCAGAATTTGAGTAAATTTAGTTGATATTCACTTCGATTCCTTTGGATTTTCATAAGATTTTTAGTAGGAGGAGCTGAAATTGAAGAAATGTTGGTAAAATTAAATTAAATCTTTTTGAATTTTTTTATGATTTTAGTGAAAGGTGCAGAATTTGAGATAATATAGTTGAAATTCACTTCGATTCCTTTGGATTTTCATAAGATTTTTAGTAGAACGAGCTGAAATTGAAGAAATTGTGGTGAAATTAAATTAAATCTTTTTGAATTTTTTTATGTTTTTTAGTGAAAGGTGCAGAATTTAAGTAAATTTAGTTGATATTCACTTCGATTCCTTTGGATTTTCATAAGATTTTTAGTAGAAGGAGCTGAAATTGAAGAAGTTTTGGTGAAACTAAATTAAATTTCTTTGTATTTTTTTATGATTTTTAGTTACAGATGCAGAATTTGAGTAAATTTAGTTGATATTCACTTCGATTCCTTTGGATTTTCATAAGATTTTAAGTAGGAGGAGCTGAAATTGAAGAAATTTTGCTAAAATTAAATTAAATTTCTTTGTATTTTTTTATGATTTTTAGTTACAGATGCAGAATTTGAGAAAATATAGTTGAAATTCACTTCGATTCTGTTGGATTTTCTTAAGATTTTTAGTAGGAGGAGCTGAAATTGAAAAAATTTTGCTGAAATTAAATTAAATCTTTTTGAATTTTTTTATGATTTTTAGTTACAGATACAGAATATGAGTAAATTTAGTTGATATTCACTTCGATTCCTTTTGAGTTTCATAAGATTTTTAGTAGAACGAGCTGAAATTGAAGAAATTGTGGTAAAATTAAATTAAATCTTTTTGAATTTTTTTATGTTTTTTAGTGAAAGGTGCAGAATTTGAGTAAATTTAGTTGATATTCACTTCGATTCCTTTTGATTTTCATAAGATTTTTAGTAGAAGGAGCTGAAATTGAAAAAATTTTGCTGAAATTAAATTAAATTTTTTAAAATTTTTTTATGATTTTTAGTTACAGATGCAGAATTGGAGTAAATTTAGTTGATATTCACTTCGATTCCTTTTGATTATCATAAGATTTTTAGTAGAAGGAGCTGAAATTGATGAAATTGTGGTAAAATTAAATTAAATCTTTATGAATTTTTTTATGATTTTTAGTTACAGATGCAGAATTTGAGAAAATATAGTTGAAATTCTCTTCGATTCTTTTGGGCTTTCTTAAGATTTTTAGTAAGAGGAGCTGAAATTGAAAAAATTTTGGTGAAATTAAATTAAATCTTTTTGAATTTTTTTATGATTTTTAGTTACAGATACAGAATATGAGTAAATTTAGTTGATATTCACTTCGATTCCTTTTGAGTTTCATAAGATTTTTAGTAGAACGAGCTGAAATTGAAGAAATTGTGGTAAAATTAAATTAAATCTTTTTGAATTTTTTTATGTTTTTTAGTGAAAGGTGCAGAATTTGAGTAAATTTAGTTGATATTCACTTCGATTCCTTTTGATTTTCATAAGATTTTTAGTAGAAGGAGCTGAAATTGAAGAAATTGTGGTAAAATTAAATTAAATCTTTATGAATTTTTTTATGATTTTTAGTTACAGATGCAGAATTTGAGTAAATTTAGTTGATATTCACTTCGATTCCTTTGGATTTTCATAAGATTTTTAGTAGAAGGAGCTGAAATTGAAGAAGTTTTGGTGAAATTAAATTAAATTTCTTTGTATTTTTTTATGATTTTTAGTTACAGATGCAGAATTTGAGTAAATTTAGTTGATATTCACTTCGATTCTATTCGATTTTCTTAAATCTTTTTGAATTTTTTTATGTTTTTTAGTGAAAGGTGCAGAATTTGAGTAAATTTAGTTGATATTCACTTCGATTCCTTTTGATTTTCATAAGATTTTTAGTAGAACGAGCTGAAATTGAAGAAATTGTGGTAAAATTAAATTAAATCTTTTTGAATTTTTTTATGTTTTTTAGTGAAAGGTGCAGAATTTGAGTAAATTTAGTTGATATTCACTTCGATTCCTTTTGAGTTTCATAAGATTTTTAGTAGAACGAGCTGAAATTGAAGAAATTTTGCTGAAATTAAATTAAATCTTTTTGAATTTTTTTATGATTTTTAGTTACAGATGCAGAATTTGAGTAAATTTAGTTGATATTCACTTCGATTCCTTTGGATTTTCATAAGATTTTTAGTAGGAGGAGCTGAAATTGAAGAAATGTAGGTAAAATTAAATTAAATCTTTTTAAATTTTTTTATGATTTTTAGTTACAGATACAGAATTTGAGTAAATTCAGTTGATATTCACATAGATTCTATTGGATTTTCATAAGATTTTTAGTAGGAGGAGCTGAAATTGAAGAAATTTTGGTGAAATTAAATTAAATTTCTTTGTATTTTTTTATGATTTTTAGTTACAGGTGCAGAATTTGAGAAAGTATTGTTGAAATTCACTTCGATTCTTTTGAATTTTCTTAAGATTTTTTGTGGGAGGAGCTGAAATTGAAGAAATGTTGGTAAAATTAAATTAAATCTTTTTGCATTTTTTTATGTTTTTTAGTTACAGATACAGAATATGAGTAAATTTAGTTGATATTCACTTCGATTCCTTTTGAGTTTCATAAGATTTTTAGTAGAACGAGCTGAAATTGAAGAAATGTTGGTAAAATTAAATTAAATCTTTATGAATTTTTTTATGATTTTTAGTTACAGATGCAGAATTTGAGTAAATTTAGTTGATATTCACTTCGATTCTATTCGATTTTCTTAAGATGTTTAGTAGGAGGAGCTGAAATGGAAAAAATATTGCTGAAATTAAATTAATTCTTTTTGAATTTTTTTATGATTTTTAGTTACAGATGCAGAATTTGAGTAAATTTAGTTGATATTCACTTCGATTCCTTTTGATTTTCATAAGATTTTTAGTAGAAGGAGCTGAAATTGAAGAAATTGTGGTAAACTTAAATTAAATCTTTTTGAATTTTTTTATGATTTTTAGTTACAGATGCAGAATTTGAGTAAATTTAGTTGATATTCACTTCGATTCCTTTGGATTTTCATAAGATTTTTAGTAGGAGGAGCTGAAATTGAAGAAATGTTGGTAAAATTAAATTAAATTTCTTTGTATTTTTTTATGATTTTTAGTTACAGATGCTGAATTTGAGAAAATACAGTTGAAATTCACTTCGATTCTTTTGAATTTTCTTCAGATTTTTTGTAGGAGGAGCTGAAATTGAAAAAATTTTGGTGAAATTAAATTAAATCATTTTGAATTTTTTTATGATTTTTAGTTACAGATACAGAATATGAGTAAATTTAGTTGATATTCACTTAGATTCAATTGGATTTTCATAAGATTTTTAGTAGGAGGAGCTGAAATTGAAGAAATGTTGGTAAAATTAAATTAAATATTTTTGAATTTTTTTATGTTTTTTAGTGAAAGGTGCAGAATTTGAGTAAATTTACTTGATATTCACTTCGATTCCTTTGGATTTTCATAAGATTTTTAGTAGAAGGAGCTGAAATTGAAGAAATTTTGGTGAAATTAAATTAAATTTCTTTGTATTTTTTTATGATTTTTAGTTACAGATGCAGAATTTGAGAAAATATAGTTGAAATTCTCTTCGATTCTTTTGGACTTTCTTAAGATTTTTAGTAAGAGGAGCTGAAATTGAAAAAATTTTGGTGAAATTAAATTAAATCTTTTTGAATTTTTTTATGATTTTTAGTTACAGATACAGAATATGAGTAAATTTAATTGATATTCACTTAGATTCAATTGGATTTTCATAAGATTTTTAGTAGGAGGAGCTGAAATTGAAGAAATTTTGCTAAAATTAAATTAAATTTCTTTGTATTTTTTTATGAATTTTAGTTACAGGTGCAGAATTTGAGAAAATATTGTTGAAATTCACTTCGATTCTTTTGAATTTTCTTAAGATTTTTAGTAGGAGGAGCTGAAATTGAAGAAATGTTGGTAAAATTAAATTAAATCTTTTTAAATTTTTTTATGATTTTTAGTTACAGATACAGAATTTGAGTAAATTCAGTTGATATTCACATAGATTCTATTGGATTTTCATAAGATTTTTAGTAGGAGGAGCTGAAATTGAAGAAATTTTGGTGAAATTAAATTAAATTTCTTTGTATTTTTTTATGATTTTTAGTTACAGGTGCAGAATTTGAGAAAGTATTGTTGACATTCACTTCGATTCTTTTGAATTTTCTTAAGATTTTTTGTAGGAGGAGCTGAAATTGAAAAAATTTTGGTGAAATTAAAATAAATCTTTTTGAATTTTTTTATTATTTTTAGTTACAGATACAGAATATGAGTAAATTTAGTTGATATTCACTTACATTCAATTGGATTTTCATAAGATTTTTAGTAGGAGGAGCTGAAATTGAAGAAATGTTGGTAAAATTAAATTAAATCTTTTTGCATTTTTTTATGTTTTTTAGTGAAAGGTGCAGAATTTGAGTAAATTTACTTGATATTCACTTTGATTCCTTTGGATTTTCTTAAGATTTTTAGTAGGAGGAGCTGAAATTGAAGAAATGTTGGTAAAATTAAATTAAATCTTTATGAATTTTTTTATGATTTTTAGTTACAGATGCAGAATTTGAGTAAATTTAGTTGATATTCACTTCGATTCCTTTGGATTTTCATAAGATTTTTAGTAGCAGGAGCTGAAATTGAAGAAATGTTGGTAAAATTAAATTAAATCTTTTTGAATTTTTTTATGATTTTTAGTGAAAGGTGCAGAATTTGAGTAAATTTACTTGATATTCACTTCGATTCCTTTGGATTTTCATAAGATTTTTAGTAGAAGGAGCTGAAATTGAAGAAATTTTGGTGAAACTAAATTAAATTTCTTTGTATTTTTTTATGATTTTTAGTTACAGATGCAGAATTTGAGTAAATTTAGTTGATATTCACTTCGATTCCTTTTGATTTTCATAAGATTTTTAGTAGAAGGAGCTGAAATTGAAGAAATTGTGGTAAAATTAAATTAAATCTTTATGAATTTTTTTATGATTTTTAGTTACAGATGCAGAATTTGAGTAAATTTAGTTGATATTCACTTCGATTCCTTTGGATTTTCATAAGATTTTTAGTATAAGGAGCTGAAATTGAAGAAGTTTTGGTGAAATTAAATTAAATTTCTTTGTTTTTTTTTATGATTTTTAGTTACAGATGCAGAATTTGAGAAAATATAGTTGAAATTCTCTTCGATTCTTTTGGACTTTCTTAAGATTTTTAGTAAGAGGAGCTGAAATTGAAAAAATTTTGGTGAAATTAAATTAAATCTTTTTGAATTTTTTTATGATTTTTAGTTACAGATACAGAATATGAGTAAATTTAGTTGATATTCACTTCGATTCCTTTTGAGTTTCATAAGATTTTTAGTAGAACGAGCTGAAATTGAAGAAATTGTGGTAAAATTAAATTAAATCTTTTTGAATTTTTTTATGATTTTTAGTTACAGATGCAGAATTTGAGTAAATTTAGTTGATATTCACTTCGATTCCTTTGGATTTTCATAAGATTTTTAGTAGGAGGAGCTGAAATTGAAGAAATGTTGGTAAAATTAAATTAAATCTTTTTAAATTTTTTTATGATTTTTAGTTACAGATACAGAATTTGAGTAAATTCAGTTGATATTCACATAGATTCCTTTTGAGTTTCATAAGATTTTTAGTAGAACGAGCTGAAATTGAAGAAATTGTGGTAAAATTAAATTAAATTTCTTTGTATTTTTTTATGATTTTTAGTTACAGGTGCAGAATTTGAGAAAGTATTGTTGAAATTCACTTCGATTCTTTTGAATTTTCTTAAGATTTTTTGTAGGAGGAGCTGAAATTGAAAAAATTTTGGTGAAATTAAAATAAATCTTTTTGAATTTTTTTATGATTTTTAGTTACTGATACAGAATATGAGTAAATTTAGTTGATATTCACTTACATTCAATTGGATTTTCATAAGATTTTTAGTAGGAGGAGCTGAAATTGAAGAAATGTTGGTAAAATTAAATTAAATCTTTTTGCATTTTTTTATGATTTTTAGTTACAGATACAGAATATGAGTAAATTTAGTTGATATTCACTTCGATTCCTTTTGAGTTTCATAAGATTTTTAGTAGAACGAGCTGAAATTGAAGAAATTGTGGTAAAATTAAATTAAATCTTTTTGAATTTTTTTATGATTTTTAGTTACAGATGCAGAATTTGAGTAAATTTAGTTGATATTCACTTCGATTCCTTTGGATTTTCATAAGATTTTTAGTAGGAGGAGCTGAAATTGAAGAAATGTTGGTAAAATTAAATTAAATCTTTTTGAATTTTTTTATGATTTTAGTGAAAGGTGCAGAATTTGAGATAATATAGTTGAAATTCACTTCGATTCCTTTTGAGTTTCATAAGATTTTTAGTAGAACGAGCTGAAATTGAAGAAATTGTGGTGAAATTAAATTAAATCTTTTTGAATTTTTTTATGTTTTTTAGTGAAAGGTGCAGAATTTAAGTAAATTTAGTTGATATTCACTTCGATTCCTTTGGATTTTCATAAGATTTTTAGTAGAAGGAGCTGAAATTGAAGAAGTTTTGGTGAAACTAAATTAAATTTCTTTGTATTTTTTTATGATTTTTAGTTACAGATGCAGAATTTGAGTAAATTTAGTTGATATTCACTTCGATTCCTTTGGATTTTCATAAGATTTTAAGTAGGAGGAGCTGAAATTGAAGAAATTTTGCTAAAATTAAATTAAATTTCTTTGTATTTTTTTATGATTTTTAGTTACAGATGCAGAATTTGAGAAAATATAGTTGAAATTCACTTCGATTCTG
>OV815993.1:31198731-31326090 GCA_929113495.1 Andrena minutula
GCATCTGTAACTAAAAATCATAAAAAAATACAAAGAAATTTAATTTAATTTCACCAAAATTTCTTCAATTTCAGCTCCTTCTACTAAAAATCTTATGAAAATCCAAAGGAATCGAAGTGAATATCAAGTAAATTTACTCAAATTCTGCACCTTTCACTAAAAATCATAAAAAAATTCATAAAGATTTAATTTAATTTTACCACAATTTCTTCAATTTCAGCTCCTTCTACTAAAAATCTTATGAAAATCAAAAGGAATCGAAGTGAATATCAACTAAATTTACTCAAATTCTGCATCTGTAACTAAAAATCATAAGAAAATTCAAAAAGATTTAATTTAATTTCAGCAAAATTTTTTCAATTTCAGCTCCTCCTACTAAAAATCTTAAGAAAATCCAACAGAATCGAAGTGAATTTCAACTATATTTTCTCAAATTCTGCATCTGTAACTAAAAATCATAAAAAAAAAACAAAGAAATTTAATTTAATTTCACCAAAACTTCTTCAATTTCAGCTCCTTCTACTAAAAATCTTATGAAAATCCAAAGGAATCGAAGTGAATATCAACTAAATTTACTCATATTCTGTATCTGTAACTAAAAATCATAAAAAAATTCAAAAAGATTTATTTTAATTTCACCAAAATTTTTTCAATTTCAGCTCCTCCTACAAAAAATCTTAAGAAAATTCAAAAGAATCGAAGTGAATTTCAACAATACTTTCTCAAATTCTGCACCTGTAACTAAAAATCATAAAAAAATACAAAGAAATTTAATTTAATTTCACCAAAATTTCTTCAATTTCAGCTCCTCCTACTAAAAATCTTATGAAAATCCAATAGAATCTATGTGAATATCAACTGAATTTACTCAAATTCTGTATCTGTAACTAAAAATCATAAAAAAATTTAAAAAGATTTAATTTAATTTTACCAACATTTCTTCAATTTCAGCTCCTCCCTACTAAAAATCTTATGAAAATCCAAAGGAATCGAAGTGAATATCAACTAAATTTACTCAAATTCTGCATCTGTAACTAAAAATCATAAAAAAATTCAAAAAGATTTAATTTAATTTCAGCAAAATTTCTTCAATTTCAGCTCGTTCTACTAAAAATCTTATGAAACTCAAAAGGAATCGAAGTGAATATCAACTAAATTTACTCAAATTCTGCATCTGTAACTAAAAAATCATAAAAAAAATTCAAAAAGATTTAATTTAATTTCAGCAAAAATTTTTTCAATTTCAGCTCCTCCTACTAAAAATCTTAAGAAAATCCAACAGAATCGAAGTGAATTTCAACTGTATTTTCTCAAATTCAGCATCTGTAACTAAAAATCATAAAAAAATACAAAGAAATTTAATTTAATTTCACCAAAACTTCTTCAATTTCAGCTCCTTCTACTAAAAATCTTATGAAAATCCAAAGGAATCGAAGTGAATATCAACTAAATTTACTCAAATTCTGCATCTGTAACTAAAAATCATAAAAAAATTCATAAAGATTTAATTTAATTTTACCACAATTTCTTCAATTTCAGCTCCTTCTACTAAAAATCTTATGAAAATCAAAAGGAATCGAAGTGAATATCAACTAAATTTACTCAAATTCTGCACCCTTTCACTAAAAAACATAAAAAAATGCAAAAAGATTTAATTTAATTTTACCAACATTTCTTCAATTTCAGCTCCTCCTACTAAAAATCTTATGAAAATCCAATTGAATGTAAGTGAATATCAACTAAATTTACTCATATTCTGTATCTGTAACTAAAAAATCATAAAAAAATTCAAAAAGATTTAATTTAATTTCACCAAAATTTTTTCAATTTCAGCTCCTCTTACTAAAAATCTTAAGAAAGTCCAAAAGAATCGAAGAGAATTTCAACTATATTTTCTCAAATTCTGCATCTGTAACTAAAAATCATAAAAAAATTCATAAAGATTTAATTTAATTTTACCACAATTTCTTCAATTTCAGCTCCCTTCTACTAAAAATCTTATGATAATCAAAAGGAATCGAAGTGAATATCAACTAAATTTACTCCAATTCTGCATCTGTAACTAAAAATCATAAAAAAATTTTAAAAAATTTAATTTAATTTCAGCAAAATTTTTTCAATTTCAGCTCCTCCTACTAAACATCTTAAGAAAATCCAAAAGAATCGAAGTGAATTTCAACTATATTTTCTCAAATTCTGCATCTGTAACTAAAATCATAAAAAAATACAAAGAAATTTAATTTAATTTTAGCAAAATTTCTTCAATTTCAGCTCCTCCTACTTAAAATCTTATGAAAATCCAAAGGAATCGAAGTGAATATCAACTAAATTTACTCAAATTCTGCATCTGTAACTAAAAATCATAAAAAAAATACAAAGAAATTTAATTTAGTTTCACCAAAATTTCTTCAATTTCAGCTCCTTCTACTAAAAATCTTATGAAAATCCAAAGGAATCGAAGTGAATATCAACTAAATTTACTTAAATTCTGCACCCTTTCACTAAAAAACATAAAAAAATTCAAAAAGATTTAATTT
Organism: Andrena minutula; assembly: GCA_929113495.1. NCBI lineage: Eukaryota > Metazoa > Arthropoda > Insecta > Hymenoptera > Andrenidae > Andrena > Andrena minutula. The sequence goes on from OV815993.1 coordinate 31,201,269, forward strand.
AATTTCACCACAATTTCTTCAATTTCAGCTCCTACTAAAAATCTTAAGAAAATGCAAAAGAATCGAAGTGAATTTCAACTATATTATCTCAAATTCTGCACCTTTCACTAAAATCATAAAAAAATTCAAAAAGATTTAATTTAATTTTACCAACATTTCTTCAATTTCAGCTCCTCCTACTAAAAATCTTATGAAAATCCAAAGGAATCGAAGTGAATATCAACTAAATTTACTCAAATTCTGCATCTGTAACTAAAAATCATAAAAAAATTCAAAAAGATTTAATTTAATTTTACCACAATTTCTTCAATTTCAGCTCGTTCTACTAAAAATCTTATGAAACTCAAAAGGAATCGAAGTGAATATCAACTAAATTTACTCATATTCTGTATCTGTAACTAAAAAACATAAAAAAATGCAAAAAGATTTAATTTAATTTTACCAACATTTCTTCAATTTCAGCTCCTCCTACTAAAAATCTTATGAAAATCCAATTGAATGTAAGTGAATAACAACTAAATTTACTCATATTCTGTATCTGTAACTAAAAATCATAAAAAAATTCAAAAAGATTTATTTTAATTTCACCAAAATTTTTTCAATTTCAGCTCCTCCTACAAAAAAATCTTAAGAAAATTCAAAAGAATCGAAGTGAATTTCAACAATACTTTCTCAAATTCTGCACCTGTAACTAAAAATCATAAAAAAATACAAAGAAATTTAATTTAATTTTACCACAATTTCTTCAATTTCAGCTCGTTCTACTAAAAATCTTATGAAACTCAAAAGGAATCTATGTGAATATCAACTGAATTTACTCAAATTCTGTATCTGTAACTAAAAATCATAAAAAAATTTAAAAAGATTTAATTTAATTTTACCAACATTTCTTCAATTTCAGCTCCTCCTACTAAAAATCTTATGAAAATCCAAAGGAATCGAAGTGAATATCAACTAAATTTACTCAAATTCTGCATCTGTAACTAAAAATCATAAAAAAATTCAAAAAGATTTAATTTAATTTTACCACAATTTCTTCAATTTCAGCTCGTTCTACTAAAAATCTTATGAAACTCAAAAGGAATCGAAGTGAATATCAACTAAATTTACTCATATTCTGTATCTGTAACTAAAAATCATAAAAAAATTCAAAAAGATTTAATTTAATTTCACCAAAATTTTTTCAATTTCAGCTCCTCTTACTAAAAATCTTAAGAAAGTCCAAAAGAATCGAAGAGAATTTCAACTATATTTTCTCAAATTCTGCATCTGTAACTAAAAATCATAAAAAAAAACAAAGAAATTTAATTTAATTTCACCAAAACTTCTTCAATTTCAGCTCCTTCTACTAAAAATCTTATGAAAATCCAAAGGAATCGAAGTGAATATCAACTAAATTTACTCATATTCTGTATCTGTAACTAAAAAACATAAAAAAATGCAAAAAGATTTAATTTAATTTTACCAACATTTCTTCAATTTCAGCTCCTCCTACTAAAAATCTTATGAAAATCCAATTGAATGTAAGTGAATAACAACTAAATTTACTCATATTCTGTATCTGTAACTAAAAATCATAAAAAAATTCAAAAAGATTTATTTTAATTTCACCAAAATTTTTTCAATTTCAGCTCCTCCTACAAAAAAATCTTAAGAAAATTCAAAAGAATCGAAGTGAATTTCAACAATACTTTCTCAAATTCTGCACCTGTAACTAAAAATCATAAAAAAATACAAAGAAATTTAATTTAATTTTACCACAATTTCTTCAATTTCAGCTCGTTCTACTAAAAATCTTATGAAACTCAAAAGGAATCTATGTGAATATCAACTGAATTTACTCAAATTCTGTATCTGTAACTAAAAATCATAAAAAAATTTAAAAAGATTTAATTTAATTTTACCAACATTTCTTCAATTTCAGCTCCTCCTACTAAAAATCTTATGAAAATCCAAAGGAATCGAAGTGAATATCAACTAAATTTACTCAAATTCTGCATCTGTAACTAAAAATCATAAAAAAATTCAAAAAGATTTAATTTAATTTTACCACAATTTCTTCAATTTCAGCTCGTTCTACTAAAAATCTTATGAAACTCAAAAGGAATCGAAGTGAATATCAACTAAATTTACTCATATTCTGTATCTGTAACTAAAAATCATAAAAAAATTCAAAAAGATTTAATTTAATTTCACCAAAATTTTTTCAATTTCTGCTCCTCTTACTAAAAATCTTAAGAAAGTCCAAAAGAATCGAAGAGAATTTCAACTATATTTTCTCAAATTCTGCATCTGTAACTAAAAATCATAAAAAAAAACAAAGAAATTTAATTTAATTTCACCAAAACTTCTTCAATTTCAGCTCCTTCTACTAAAAATCTTATGAAAATCCAAAGGAATCGAAGTGAATATCAACTAAATTTACTCAAATTCTGCATCTGTAACTAAAAATCATAAAAAAATTCATAAAGATTTAATTTAATTTTACCACAATTTCTTCAATTTCAGCTCCTTCTACTAAAAATCTTATGAAAATCAAAAGGAATCGAAGTGAATATCAACTAAATTTACTCAAATTCTGCATCTGTAACTAAAAATCATAAAAAAATACAAAGAAATTTAATTTAGTTTCACCAAAATTTCTTCAATTTCAGCTCCTTCTACTAAAAATCTTATGAAAATCCAAAGGAATCGAAGTGAATATCAAGTAAATTTACTCAAATTCTGCACCTTTCACTAAAAATCATAAAAAAATTCAAAAAGATTTAATTTAATTTTACCAACATTTCTTCAATTTCAGCTCCTCCTACTAAAAATCTTATGAAAATCCAAAGGAATCGAAGTGAATATCAACTAAATTTACTCATATTCTGTATCTGTAACTAAAAATCATAAAAAAATTCAAAATGATTTAATTTAATTTCACCAAAATTTTTTCAATTTCAGCTCCTCCTACAAAAAATCTTAAGAAAATTCAAAAGAATCGAAGTGAATTTCAACTGTATTTTCTCAAATTCAGCATCTGTAACTAAAAATCATAAAAAAATACAAAGAAATTTAATTTAATTTTACCAACATTTCTTCAATTTCAGCTCCTCCTACTAAAAATCTTATGAAAATCCAAAGGAATCGAAGTGAATATCAACTAAATTTACTCAAATTCTGCATCTGTAACTAAAAATCATAAAAAAATTCAAAAAGATTTAATTTAAGTTTACCACAATTTCTTCAATTTCAGCTCCTTCTACTAAAAATCTTATGAAAATCAAAAGGAATCGAAGTGAATATCAACTAAATTTACTCAAATTCTGCATCTGTAACTAAAAATCATAAAAAAATTCAAAAAGAATTAATTTAATTTCAGCAATATTTTTTCCATTTCAGCTCCTCCTACTAAACATCTTAAGAAAATCGAATAGAATCGAAGTGAATATCAACTAAATTTACTCAAATTCTGCATCTGTAACTAAAAATCATAAAAAAATTCATAAAGATTTAATTTAATTTTACCAACATTTCTTCAATTTCAGCTCGTTCTACTAAAAATCTTATGAAACTCAAAAGGAATCGAAGTGAATATCAACTAAATTTACTCATATTCTGTATCTGTAACTAAAAAACATAAAAAAATGCAAAAAGATTTAATTTAATTTTACCAACATTTCTTCAATTTCAGCTCCTCCTACAAAAAATCTTAAGAAAATTCAAAAGAATCGAAGTGAATTTCAACAATACTTTCTCAAATTCTGCACCTGTAACTAAAAATCATAAAAAAATACAAAGAAATTTAATTTAATTTCACCAAAATTTCTTCAATTTCAGCTCCTCCTACTAAAAATCTTATGAAAATCCAATAGAATCTATGTGAATATCAACTGAATTTACTCAAATTCTGTATCTGTAACTAAAAATCATAAAAAAATTTAAAAAGATTTAATTTAATTTTACCAACATTTCTTCAATTTCAGCTCCTCCTACTAAAAATCTTATGAAAATCCAAAGGAATCGAAGTGAATATCAACTAAATTTACTCAAATTCTGCATCTGTAACTAAAAATCATAAAAAAATTCAAAAAGATTTAATTTAATTTCAGCAAAATTTCTTCAATTTCAGCTCGTTCTACTAAAAATCTTATGAAACTCAAAAGGAATCGAAGTGAATATCAACTAAATTTACTCAAATTCTGCATCTGTAACTAAAAATCATAAAAAAATTCAAAAAGATTTAATTTAATTTCAGCAAAATTTTTTCAATTTCAGCTCCTCCTACTAAAAATCTTAAGAAAATCCAACAGAATCGAAGTGAATTTCAACTGTATTTTCTCAAATTCAGCATCTGTAACTAAAAATCATAAAAAAATACAAAGAAATTTAATTTAATTTCACCAAAACTTCTTCAATTTCAGCTCCTTCTACTAAAAATCTTATGAAAATCCAAAGGAATCGAAGTGAATATCAACTAAATTTACTCAAATTCTGCATCTGTAACTAAAAATCATAAAAAAATTCATAAAGATTTAATTTAATTTTACCACAATTTCTTCAATTTCAGCTCCTTCTACTAAAAATCTTATGAAAATCAAAAGGAATCGAAGTGAATATCAACTAAATTTACTCAAATTCTGCACCTTTCACTAAAAAACATAAAAAAATTCAAAAAGATTTAATTTAATTTTACCACAATTTCTTCAATTTCAGCTCGTTCTACTAAAAATCTTATGAAACTCAAAAGGAATCGAAGTGAATATCAACTAAATTTACTCATATTCTGTATCTGTAACTAAAAATCATAAAAAAATTCAAAAAGATTTAATTTAATTTCACCAAAATTTTTTCAATTTCAGCTCCTCTTACTAAAAATCTTAAGAAAGCCCAAAAGAATCGAAGAGAATTTCAACTATATTTTCTCAAATTCTGCATCTGTAACTAAAAATCATAAAAAAATTCATAAAGATTTAATTTAATTTTACCACAATTTCTTCAATTTCAGCTCCTTCTACTAAAAATCTTATGATAATCAAAAGGAATCGAAGTGAATATCAACTAAATTTACTCCAATTCTGCATCTGTAACTAAAAATCATAAAAAAATTTTAAAAAATTTAATTTAATTTCAGCAAAATTTTTTCAATTTCAGCTCCTCCTACTAAACATCTTAAGAAAATCCAAAAGAATCGAAGTGAATTTCAACTATATTTTCTCAAATTCTGCATCTGTAACTAAAAATCATAAAAAAATACAAAGAAATTTAATTTAATTTTAGCAAAATTTCTTCAATTTCAGCTCCTCCTACTTAAAATCTTATGAAAATCCAAAGGAATCGAAGTGAATATCAACTAAATTTACTCAAATTCTGCATCTGTAACTAAAAATCATAAAAAAATTCAAAAAGATTTAATTTAATTTCACCAAAATTTTTTCAATTTCAGCTCCTCTTACTAAAAATTATAAGAAAGTCCAAAAGAATCGAAGAGAATTTCAACTATATTTTCTCAAATTCTGCATCTGTAACTAAAAATCATAAAAAAATACAAAGAAATTTAATTTAATTTCAATAAAATTTCTTCAATTTCAGCTCCTTCTACTAAAAATCTTATGAAAATCCAAAGGAATCGAAATGAATATCAAGTAAATTTACTCAAATTCTGCACCTTTCACTAAAAAACATAAAAAAATGCAAAAAGATTTAATTTAATTTTACCAACTATTCTTCAATTTCAGCTCCTCCTACTAAAAATCTTATGGAAATCCAATTGAATCTAAGTGAATATCAACTAAACTTACTCATATTCTGTATCTGTAACTAAAAATCATAAAAAATTTCAAAATGATTTAATTTAATTTCACCAAAATTTTTTCAATTTCAGCTCCTCCTACAAACAATCTTAAGAAAATTCAAAAGAATCGAAGTGAATTTCAACTGTATTTTCTAAAATTCAGCATCTGTAACTAAAAATCATACAAAAATACAAATAAATTTAATTTAATTTCACCAAAACTTCTTCAATTTCAGCTCCTTCTACTAAAAATCTTATGAAAATCCAAAGGAATCGAAGTGAATATCAACTAAATTTACTCAAATTCTGCATCTGTAACTAAAAATTATAAAAAAATTCATAAAGATTTAATTTAATTTCACCAAAACTTCTTCAATTTCAGCTCCTTCTACTAAAAATCTTATGAAAATCCAAAGGAATCGAAGTGAATATCAACTAAATTTACTCAAATTCTGCATCTGTAACTAAAAATCATAAAAAAATTCAAAAAGATTTAATTTAATTTTACCAACATTTCTTCAATTTCAGATCCTCCTACTAAAAATCTTATGAAAATCCAATTGAATCTAAGTGAATATCAACTAAATTTACTCATATTCTGTATCTGTAACTAAAAATCATAAAAAAATTCAAAAAGATTTAATTTAAGTTTACCACAATTTCTTCAATTTCAGCTCCTTCTACTAAAAATCTTATGAAAATCCAATTGAATCTAAGTGAATATCAACTAAATTTACTCATATTCTGTATCTGTAACTAAAAATCATAAAAAAATTCAAAAAGATTTAATTTAATTTCACCAAAATTTTTTCAATTTCAGCTCCTCCTACAAAAAATCTTAAGAAAATTCAAAAGTATCGAAGTGAATTTCAACAATATTTTCTCAAATTCAGCATCTGTAACTAAAAATCATAAAAAAATTCATAAAGATTTAATTTAATTTTACCACAATTTCTTCAATTTCAGCTCCTTCTACTAAAAATCTTATGAAAATCCAAAGGAATCGAAGTGAATATTAAGTAAATTTACTCAAATTCTGCACCTTTCACTAAAAAACATAAAAAAATACAAAAAGATTTAATTTAATTTTACCAACATTTCTTCAATTTCAGATCCTCCTACTTAAAATCTTATGAAAATCCAATTGAATCTAAGTGAATATCAACTAAATTTACTCATATTCTGTATCTGTAACTAAAAATCATAAAAAATTCAAAAAGATTTAATTTAATTTCACCAAAATTTTTTCAATTTCAGCTCCTCTTACTAAAAATCTTAAGAAAGTCCAAAAGAATCGAAGAGAATTTCAACTATATTTTCTCAAATTCTGCATCTGTAACTAAAAATCATAAAAAAATACAAAGAAATTTAATTTAATTTCACCAAAATTTCTTCAATTTCAGCTCCTTCTACTAAAAATCTTATGAAAATCCAAAGGAATCGAAATGAATATCAAGTAAATTTACTCAAATTCTGCACCTTTCACTAAAAAACATAAAAAAATTCAAAAAGATTTAATTTAATTTTACCAACATTTCTTCAATTTCAGCTCCTCCTACTAAAAATCTTATGAAAATCCAATTGAATCTAAGTGAATATCAACTAAATTTACTCATATTCTGTATCTGTAACTAAAAATCATAAAAAAATTCAAAAAGATTTATTTTAATTTCACCAAAATTTTTTCAATTTCAGCTCCTCCTACAAAAAATCTTAAGAAAATTCAAAAGAATCGAAGTGAATTTCAACAATACTTTCTCAAATTCTGCACCTGTAACTAAAAATCATAAAAAAATACAAAGAAATTTAATTTAATTTCACCAAAATTTCTTCAATTTCAGCTCCTTCTACTAAAAATCTTATGAAAATCCAAAGGAATCGAAATGAATATCAAGTAAATTTACTCAAATTCTGCACCTTTCACTAAAAAACATAAAAAAATTCAAAAAGATTTAATTTAATTTCACCACAATTTCTTCAATTTCAGCTCCTACTAAAAATCTTAAGAAAATGCAAAAGAATCGAAGTGAATTTCAACTATATTATCTCAAATTCTGCACCTTTCACTAAAAAACATAAAAAAATGCAAAAAGATTTAATTTAATTTTACCAACATTCCTTCAATTTCAGCTCCTCCTACAAAAAATCTTAAGAAAATTCAAAAGTATCGAAGTGAATTTCAACAATATTTTCTCAAATTCAGCATCTGTAACTAAAAATCATAAAAAAATTCATAAAGATTTAATTTAATTTTACCACAATTTCTTCAATTTCAGCTCCTTCTACTAAAAATCTTATGAAAATCCAAAGGAATCGGAGTGAATATCTAGTAAATTTACTCAAATTCTGCACCTTTCACTAAAAAACATAAAAAAAATACAAAAAGATTTAATTTAATTTTACCAACATTTCTTCAATTTCAGATCCTCCTACTAAAAATCTTATGAAAATCCAATTGAATCTATGTGAATATCAACTAAATTTACTCATATTCTGTATCTGTAACTAAAAATCATAAAAAAATTCAAAAAGATTTAATTTAAGTTTACCACAATTTCTTCAATTTCAGCTCCTTCTACTAAAAATCTTATGAAAATCCAAAGGAATCGAAGTGAATATCAACTAAATTTACTCAAATTCTGCATCTGTAACTAAAAATCATAAAAAAATTCAAAAAGATTTAATTTAATTTCAGCAAAATTTTTTCAATTTCAGCTCCTCCTACTAAAAATCTTAAGAAAATCCAACAGAATCGAAGTGAATTTCAACTGTATTTTCTCAAATTCAGCATCTGTAACTAAAAATCATAAAAAAATACAAAGAAATTTAATTTAATTTCACCAAAACTTCTTCAATTTCAGCTCCTTCTACTAAAAATCTTATGAAAATCCAAAGGAATCGAAGTGAATATCAACTAAATTTACTCAAATTCTGCATCTGTAACTAAAAATTATAAAAAAATTCATAAAGATTTAATTTAATTTCACCAAAACTTCTTCAATTTCAGCTCCTTCTACTAAAAATCTTATGAAAATCCAAAGGAATCGAAGTGAATATCAACTAAATTTACTCAAATTCTGCATCTGTAACTAAAAATCATAAAAAAATTCATAAAGATTTAATTTAATTTTACCACAATTTCTTCAATTTCAGCTCCTTCTACTAAAAATCTTATGATAATCAAAAGGAATCGAAGTGAATATCAACTAAATTTATTCAAATTCTGCATCTGTAACTAAAAATCATAAAAAAATTTTAAAAAATTTAATTTAATTTCAGCAAAATTTTTTCAATTTCAGCTCCTCCTACTAAACATCTTAAGAAAATCCAAAAGAATCGAAGTGAATTTCAACTATATTTTCTCAAATTCTGCATCTGTAACTAAAAATCATAAAAAAATACAAAGAAATTTAATTTAATTTTACCAACATTTCTTCAATTTCAGCTCCTACTAAAAATCTTATGAAAATCCAAAGGAATCGATGTGAATATCAACTAAATTTACTCAAATTCTGCATCTGTGACTAAAAATCATAAAAAAATTCAAAAAGATTTAATTTAATTTCACCACAATTTCTTCAATTTCAGCTCCTTCTACTAAAAATCTTATGAAAATCCAAAGGAATCGAAGTGAATATCAACTATATTATCTCAAATTCTGCACCTTTCACTAAAAATCATAAAAAAATTCAAAAAGATTTAATTTAATTTTACCAACATTTCTTCAATTTCAGCTCCTCCTACTAAAAATCTTAAGAAAATCCAAAGGAATCAAAGTGAATATCAAGTAAATTTACTCAAATTCTGCACCTTTCACTAAAAAACATAAAAAAATGCAAAAAGATTTAATTTAATTTTACCAACATTTCTTCAATTTCAGCTCCTCCTACTAAAAATCTTATGAAAATCCAATTGAATGTAAGTGAATATCAACTAAATTTACTCATATTCTGTATCTGTAACTAAAAATCATAAAAAAATTCAAAAAGATTTATTTTAATTTCACCAAAATTTTTTCAATTTCAGCTCCTCCTACAAAAAATCTTAAGAAAATTCAAAAGAATCGAAGTGAATTTCAACAATACTTTCTCAAATTCTGCACCTGTAACTAAAAATCATAAAAAAATACAAAGAAATTTAATTTAATTTCACCAAAATTTCTTCAATTTCAGCTCCTCCTACTAAAAATCTTATGAAAATCCAATAGAATCTATGTGAATATCAACTAAATTTACTCAAATTCTGCATCTGTAACTAAAAATCATAAAAAAATTCAAAAAGATTTAATTTAATTTCAGCAAAATTTTTTCAATTTCAGCTCCTCCTACTAAAAATCTTAAGAAAATCCAACAGAATCGAAGTGAATTTCAACTGTATATTCTCAAATTCAGCATCTGTAACTAAAAATCATAAAAAAATACAAAGAAATTTAATTTAATTTCACCAAAACTTCTTCAATTTCAGCTCCTTCTACTAAAAATCTTATGAAAATCCAAAGGAATCGAAGTGAATATCAACTAAATTTACTCAAATTCTGCATCTGTAACTAAAAATTATAAAAAAATTCATAAAGATTTAATTTAATTTCACCAAAACTTCTTCAATTTCAGCTCCTTCTACTAAAAATCTTATGAAAATCCAAAGGAATCGAAGTGAATATCAACTAAATTTACTCAAATTCTGCATCTGTAACTAAAAATCATAAAAAAATTCATAAAGATTTAATTTAATTTTACCACAATTTCTTCAATTTCAGCTCCTTCTACTAAAAATCTTATGAAAATCCAAAGGAATCGATGTGAATATCAACTAAATTTACTCAAATTCTGCATCTGTGACTAAAAATCATAAAAAAATTCAAAAAGATTTAATTTAATTTCACCACAATTTCTTCAATTTCAGCTCCTTCTACTAAAAATCTTATGAAAATCCAAAGGAATCGAAGTGAATATCAACTATATTATCTCAAATTCTGCACCTTTCACTAAAAATCATAAAAAAATTCAAAAAGATTTAATTTAATTTTACCAACATTTCTTCAATTTCAGCTCCTCCTACTAAAAATCTTAAGAAAATCCAAAGGAATCAAAGTGAATATCAAGTAAATTTACTCAAATTCTGCACCTTTCACTAAAAAACATAAAAAAATGCAAAAAGATTTAATTTAATTTTACCAACATTTCTTCAATTTCAGCTCCTCCTACTAAAAATCTTATGAAAATCCAATTGAATGTAAGTGAATATCAACTAAATTTACTCATATTCTGTATCTGTAACTAAAAATCATAAAAAAATTCAAAAAGATTTATTTTAATTTCACCAAAATTTTTTCAATTTCAGCTCCTCCTACAAAAAATCTTAAGAAAATTCAAAAGAATCGAAGTGAATTTCAACAATACTTTCTCAAATTCTGCACCTGTAACTAAAAATCATAAAAAAATACAAAGAAATTTAATTTAATTTCACCAAAATTTCTTCAATTTCAGCTCCTCCTACTAAAAATCTTATGAAAATCCAATAGAATCTATGTGAATATCAACTAAATTTACTCAAATTCTGCATCTGTAACTAAAAATCATAAAAAAATTTTAAAAAATTTAATTTAATTTCAGCAAAATTTTTTCAATTTCAGCTCCTCCTACTAAACATCTTAAGAAAATCCAAAAGAATCGAAGTGAATTTCAACTATATTTTCTCAAATTCTGCATCTGTAACTAAAAATCATAAAAAAATACAAAGAAATTTAATTTAATTTTAGCAAAATTTCTTCAATTTCAGCTCCTCCTACTTAAAATCTTATGAAAATCCAAAGGAATCGAAGTGAATATCAACTAAATTTACTCAAATTCTGCATCTGTAACTAAAAATCATAAAAAAATACAAAGAAATTTAATTTAGTTTCACCAAAATTTCTTCAATTTCAGCTCCTTCTACTAAAAATCTTATGAAAATCCAAAGGAATCGAAGTGAATATCAACTAAATTTACTCAAATTCTGCATCTGTAACTAAAAATCATAAAAAAATTCATAAAGATTTAATTTAATTTTACCACAATTTCTTCAATTTCAGCTCCTTCTACTAAAAATCTTATGATAATCAAAAGGAATCGAAGTGAATATCAACTAAATTTACTCAAATTCTGCATCTGTAACTAAAAATCATAAAAAAATTTTAAAAAATTTAATTTAATTTCAGCAAAATTTTTTCAATTTCAGCTCCTCCTACTAAACATCTTAAGAAAATCCAAAAGAATCGAAGTGAATTTCAACTATATTTTCTCAAATTCTGCATCTGTAACTAAAAATCATAAAAAAATACAAAGAAATTTAATTTAATTTTAGCAAAATTTCTTCAATTTCAGCTCCTCCTACTTAAAATCTTATGAAAATCCAAAGGAATCGAAGTGAATATCAACTAAATTTACTCAAATTCTGCATCTGTAACTAAAAATCATAAAAAAATACAAAAAGATTTAATTTAGTTTCACCAAAATTTCTTCAATTTCAGCTCCTTCTACTAAAAATCTTATGAAAATCCAAAGGAATCGAAGTGAATATCAAGTAAATTTACTCAAGTTCTGCACCTTTCACTAAAAATCATAAAAAAATTCATAAAGATTTAATTTAATTTTACCAACATTTCTTCAATTTCAGCTCCTACTAAAAATCTTATGAAAATCCAAAGGAATCGATGTGAATATCAACTAAATTTACTCAAATTCTGCATCTGTGACTAAAAATCATAAAAAAATTCAAAAAGATTTAATTTAATTTCACCACAATTTCTTCAATTTCAGCTCCTACTAAAAATCTTAAGAAAATGCAAAAGAATCGAAGTGAATTTCAACTATATTATCTCAAATTCTGCACCTTTCACTAAAAATCATAAAAAAATTCAAAAAGATTTAATTTAATTTTACCAACATTTCTTCAATTTCAGCTCCTCCTACTAAAAATCTTAAGAAAATCCAAAGGAATCAAAGTGAATATCGAGTAAATTTACTCAAATTCTGCACCTTTCACTAAAAAACCAAAAAAAATGCAAAAAGATTTAATTTAATTTTACCAACATTTCTTCAATTTCAGCTCCTCCTACTAAAAATCTTATGAAAATCCAATTGAATGTAAGTGAATATCAACTAAATTTACTCATATTCTGTATCTGTAACTAAAAATCATAAAAAAATTCAAAAAGATTTATTTTAATTTCACCAAAATTTTTTCAATTTCAGCTCATCCTACAAAAAATCTTAAGAAAATTCAAAAGAATCGAAGTGAATTTCAACAATACTTTCTCAAATTCTGCACCTGTAACTAAAAATCATAAAAAAATACAAAGAAATTTAATTTAATTTCACCAAAATTTCTTCAATTTCAGCTCCTTCTACTAAAAATCTTATGAAAATCCAAAGGAATCGAAGTGAATATCAAGTAAATTTACTCAAGTTCTGCACCTTTCACTAAAAATCATAAAAAAATTCATAAAGATTTAATTTAATTTTACCAACATTTCTTCAATTTCAGCTCCTACTAAAAATCTCATGAAAATCCAAAGGAATCGATGTGAATATCAACTAAATTTACTCAAATTCTGCATCTGTGACTAAAAATCATAAAAAAATTCAAAAAGATTTAATTTAATTTCACCACAATTTCTTCAATTTCAGCTCCTACTAAAAATCTTAAGAAAATGCAAAAGAATCGAAGTGAATTTCAACTATATTATCTCAAATTCTGCACCTTTCACTAAAAATCATAAAAAAATTCAAAAAGATTTAATTTAATTTTACCAACATTTCTTCAATTTCAGCTCCTCCTACTAAAAATCTTAAGAAAATCCAAAGGAATCAAAGTGAATATCAAGTAAATTTACTCAAATTCTGCACCTTTCACTAAAAAACATAAAAAAATGCAAAAAGATTTAATTTAATTTTACCAACATTTCTTCAATTTCAGCTCCTCCTACTAAAAATCTTATGAAAATCCAATTGAATGTAAGTGAATATCAACTAAATTTACTCATATTCTGTATCTGTAACTAAAAATCATAAAAAAATTCAAAAAGATTTATTTTAATTTCACCAAAATTTTTTCAATTTCAGCTCATCCTACAAAAAATCTTAAGAAAATTCAAAAGAATCGAAGTGAATTTCAACAATACTTTCTCAAATTCTGCACCTGTAACTAAAAATCATAAAAAAATACAAAGAAATTTAATTTAATTTCACCAAAATTTCTTCAATTTCAGCTCCTCCTACTAAAAATCTTATGAAAATCCAATAGAATCTATGTGAATATCAACTGAATTTACTCAAATTCTGTATCTGTAACTAAAAATCATAAAAAAATTTAAAAAGATTTAATTTAATTTTACCAACATTTCTTCAATTTCAGCTCCTCCTACTAAAAATCTTATGAAAATCCAAAGGAATCGAAGTGAATATCAACTAAATTTACTCAAATTCTGCATCTGTAACTAAAAATCATAAAAAAATTCAAAAAGATTTAATTTAATTTCAGCAAAATTTCTTCAATATCAGCTCGTTCTACTAAAAATCTTATGAAACTCAAAAGGAATCGAAGTGAATATCAACTAAATTTACTCAAATTCTGCATCTGTAACTAAAAATCATAAAAAAATTCAAAAAGATTTAATTTAATTTCAGCAAAATTTTTTCAATTTCAGCTCCTCCTACTAAAAATCTTAAGAAAATCCAACAGAATCGAAGTGAATTTCAACTGTATTTTCTCAAATTCAGCATCTGTAACTAAAAATCATAAAAAAATACAAAGAAATTTAATTTAATTTCACCAAAACTTCTTCAATTTCAGCTCCTTCTACTAAAAATCTTATGAAAATCCAAAGGAATCGAAGTGAATATCAACTAAATTTACTCAAATTCTGCATCTGTAACTAAAAATCATAAAAAAATTCATAAAGATTTAATTTAATTTTACCACAATTTCTTCAATTTCAGCTCCTTCTACTAAAAATCTTATGAAAATCAAAAGGAATCGAAGTGAATATCAACTAAATTTACTCAAATTCTGCACCTTTCACTAAAAAACATAAAAAAATTCAAAAAGATTTAATTTAATTTCACCACAATTTCTTCAATTTCAGCTCCTACTAAAAATCTTAAGAAAATGCAAAAGAATCGAAGTGAATTTCAAATATATTATCTCAAATTCTGCACCTTTCACTAAAATCATAAAAAAATTCAAAAAGATTTAATTTAATTTTACCAACATTTCTTCAATTTCAGCTCCTCCTACTAAAAATCTTATGAAAATCCAAAGGAATCGAAGTGAATATCAACTAAATTTACTCAAATTCTGCATCTGTAACTAAAAATCATAAAAAAATTCAAAAAGATTTAATTTAATTTTACCACAATTTCTTCAATTTCAGCTCGTTCTACTAAAAATCTTATGAAACTCAAAAGGAATCGAAGTGAATATCAACTAAATTTACTCATATTCTGTATCTGTAACTAAAAATCATAAAAAAATTCAAAAAGATTTAATTTAATTTCACCAAAATTTTTTCAATTTCAGCTCCTCTTACTAAAAATCTTAAGAAAGTCCAAAAGAATCGAAGAGAATTTCAACTATATTTTCTCAAATTCTGCATCTGTAACTAAAAATCATAAAAAAATACAAAGAAATTTAATTTAATTTCACCAAAATTTCTTCAATTTCAGCTCCTTCTACTAAAAAGCTTATGAAAATCCAAAGGAATCGAAATGAATATCAAGTAAATTTACTCAAATTCTGCACCTTTCACTAAAAAACATAAAAAAATTCAAAAAGATTTAATTTAATTTTACCAACATTTCTTCAATTTCAGCTCCTCCTACTAAAAATCTTATGAAAATCCAAAGGAATCGAAGTGAATATCAACTAAATTTACTCAAATTCTGCATCTGTAACTAAAAATCATAAAAAAATTCATAAAGATTTAATTTAATTTTACCACAATTTCTTCAATTTCAGCTCCTTCTACTAAAAATCTTATGAAAATCAAAAGGAATCGAAGTGAATATCAACTAAATTTACTCAAATTCTGCATCTGTAACTAAAAATCATAAGAAAATTCAAAAAGATTTAATTTAATTTCAGCAAAATTTTTTCAATTTCAGCTCCTCCTACTAAAAATCTTAAGAAAATCCAACAGAATCGAAGTGAATTTCAACTATATTTTCTCAAATTCTGCATCTGTAACTAAAAATCATAAAAAAAAAACAAAGAAATTTAATTTAATTTCACCAAAACTTCTTCAATTTCAGCTCCTTCTACTAAAAATCTTATGAAAATCCAAAGGAATCGAAGTGAATATCGAGTAAATTTACTCAAATTCTGCACCTTTCACTAAAAATCATAAAAAAATTCAAAAAGATTTAATTTAATTTTACCAACATTTCTTCAATTTCAGCTCCTCCTACTAAAAATCTTATGAAAATCCAAAGGAATCGAAGTGAATATCAACTAAATTTACTCAAATTCTGCATCTGTAACTAAAAATCATAAAAAAATTCATAAAGATTTAATTTAATTTTACCAACATTTCTTCAATTTCAGCTCCTCCTACTAAAAATCTTAAGAAAATCCAAAGGAATCAAAGTATATATCAAGTAAATTTACTCAAATTCTGTACCTTTCACTAAAAAACATAAAAAAAATGCAAAAAGATTTAATTTAATTTTACCAACATTTCTTCAATTTCAGCTCCTCCTACTAAAAATCTTATGAAAATCCAATTGAATGTAAGTGAATATCAACTAAATTTACTCATATTCTGTATCTGTAACTAAAAATCATAAAAAAATTCAAAAAGATTTATTTTAATTTCACCAAAATTTTTTCAATTTCAGCTCCTCCTACAAAAAATCTTAAGAAAATTCAAAAGAATCGAAGTGAATTTCAACAATACTTTCTCAAATTCTGCACCTGTAACTAAAAATCATAAAAAAATACAAAGAAATTTAATTTAATTTTACCACAATTTCTTCAATTTCAGCTCGTTCTACTAAAAATCTTATGAAACTCAAAAGGAATCTATGTGAATATCAACTGAATTTACTCAAATTCTGTATCTGTAACTAAAAATCATAAAAAAATTTAAAAAGATTTAATTTAATTTTACCAACATTTCTTCAATTTCAGCTCCTCCTACTAAAAATCTTATGAAAATCCAAAGGAATCGAAGTGAATATCAACTAAATTTACTCAAATTCTGCATCTGTAACTAAAAATCATAAAAAAATTCAAAAAGATTTAATTTAATTTTACCACAATTTCTTCAATTTCAGCTCGTTCTACTAAAAATCTTATGAAACTCAAAAGGAATCGAAGTGAATATCAACTAAATTTACTCATATTCTGTATCTGTAACTAAAAATCATAAAAAAATTCAAAAAGATTTAATTTAATTTCACCAAAATTTTTTCAATTTCAGCTCCTCTTACTAAAAATCTTAAGAAAGTCCAAAAGAATCGAAGAGAATTTCAAC
Source organism: Andrena minutula (assembly GCA_929113495.1). Classification (NCBI taxonomy): domain Eukaryota; kingdom Metazoa; phylum Arthropoda; class Insecta; order Hymenoptera; family Andrenidae; genus Andrena; species Andrena minutula. Next base: position 31,218,557 of record OV815993.1, read on the forward strand.
TATATTTTCTCAAATTCTGCATCTGTAACTAAAAATCATAAAAAAAAACAAAGAAATTTAATTTAATTTCACCAAAACTTCTTCAATTTCAGCTCCTTCTACTAAAAATCTTATGAAAATCCAAAGGAATCGAAGTGAATATCAACTAAATTTACTCAAATTCTGCATCTGTAACTAAAAATCATAAAAAAATTCATAAAGATTTAATTTAATTTTACCACAATTTCTTCAATTTCAGCTCCTTCTACTAAAAATCTTATGAAAATCAAAAGGAATCGAAGTGAATATCAACTAAATTTACTCAAATTCTGCATCTGTAACTAAAAATCATAAAAAAATACAAAGAAATTTAATTTAGTTTCACCAAAATTTCTTCAATTTCAGCTCCTTCTAGTAAAAATCTTATGAAAATCCAAAGGAATCGAAGTGAATATCAAGTAAATTTACTCAAATTCTGCACCTTTCACTAAAAATCATAAAAAAATTCAAAAAGATTTAATTTAATTTTACCAACATTTCTTCAATTTCAGCTCCTCCTACTAAAAATCTTATGAAAATCCAAAGGAATCGAAGTGAATATCAACTAAATTTACTCAAATTCTGCATCTGTAACTAAAAATCATAAAAAAATTCATAAAGATTTAATTTAATTTTACCAACATTTCTTCAATTTCAGCTCCTCCTACTAAAAATCTTAAGAAAATCCAAAGGAATCAAAGTGAATATCAAGTAAATTTACTCAAATTCTGCACCTTTCACTAAAAAACATAAAAAAATGCAAAAAGATTTAATTTAATTTTACCAACATTTCTTCAATTTCAGCTCCTCCTACTAAAAATCTTATGAAAATCCAATTGAATGTAAGTGAATATCAACTAAATTTACTCATATTCTGTATCTGTAACTAAAAATAATAAAAAAATTCAAAAAGATTTATTTTAATTTCACCAAAATTTTTTCAATTTCAGCTCCTCCTACAAAAAATCTTAAGAAAATTCAAAAGAATCGAAGTGAATTTCAACAATACTTTCTCAAATTCTGCACCTGTAACTAAAAATCATAAAAAAATACAAAGAAATTTAATTTAATTTCACCAAAATTTCTTCAATTTCAGCTCCTCCTACTAAAAATCTTATGAAAATCCAATAGAATCTATGTGAATATCAACTGAATTTACTCAAATTCTGTATCTGTAACTAAAAATCATAAAAAAATTTAAAAAGATTTAATTTAATTTTACCAACATTTCTTCAATTTCAGCTCCTCCTACTAAAAATCTTAAGAAAATTCAAAAGAATCGAAGTGAATTTCAACAATATTTTCTCAAATTCTGCACCTGTAACTAAAATTCATAAAAAAATACAAAGAAATTTAATTTAATTTTAGCAAAATTTCTTCAATTTCAGGTCCTCCTACTAAAAATCTTATGAAAATCCAATTGAATCTAAGTGAATATCAATTAAATTTACTCATATTCTGTATCTGTAACTAAAAATCATAAAAAAATTCAAAAAGATTTAATTTAATTTCACCAAAATTTTTTCAATTTCAGCTCCTCTTACTAAAAATCTTAAGAAAGTCCAAAATAATCGAAGAGAATTTCAACTATATTTTCTCAAATTCTGCATCTGTAACTAAAAATCATAAAAAAATACAAAGAAATTTAATTTAATTTCACCAAAATTTCTTCAATTTCAGCTCCTTCTACTAAAAATCTTATGAAAATCCAAAGGAATCGAAGTGAATATCAAGTAAATTTACTCAAATTCTGCACCTTTCACTAAAAAACATAAAAAAATTCAAAGATATTTAATTTAATTTTACCAACATTTCTTCAATTTCAGCTCCTCCTACTAAAAATCTTATGAAAATCCAATTGAATCTAAGTGAATATCAACTAAATTTACTCATATTCTGTATCTGTAACTAAAAATCATAAAAAAATTCAAAACGATTTAATTTAATTTCACCAAAATTTTTTCAATTTCAGCTCCTCCTACAAAAAATCTTAAGAAAATTCAAAAGAATCGAAGTGAATTTCAACAATATTTTCTCAAATTCTGCACCTGTAACTAAAATTCATAAAAAAATACAAAGAAATTTAATTTAATTTTAGCAAAATTTCTTCAATTTCAGCTCCTCCTACTAAAAATCTTATGAAAATCCAATTGAATCTAAGTGAATATCAACTAAATTTACTCATATTCTGTATCTGTAACTAAAAATCATAAAAAAATTCAAAATGATTTAATTTAATTTCACCAAAATTTTTTCAATTTCAGCTCCTCCTACAAAAAATCTTAAGAAAATTCAAAAGAATCGAAGTGAATTTCAACTGTATTTTCTCAAATTCAGCATCTGTAACTAAAAATCATAAAAAAATACAAAGAAATTTAATTTAATTTTACCAACATTTCTTCAATTTCAGCTCCTCCTACTAAAAATCTTATGAAAATCCAAAGGAATCGAAGTGAATATCAACTAAATTTACTCAAATTCTGCATCTGTAACTAAAAATCATAAAAAAATTCAAAAAGATTTAATTTAAGTTTACCACAATTTCTTCAATTTCAGCTCCTTCTACTAAAAATCTTATGAAAATCAAAAGGAATCGAAGTGAATATCAACTAAATTTACTCAAATTCTGCATCTGTAACTAAAAATCATAAAAAAATTCAAAAAGAATTAATTTAATTTCAGCAATATTTTTTCCATTTCAGCTCCTCCTACTAAACATCTTAAGAAAATCGAATAGAATCGAAGTGAATATCAACTAAATTTACTCAAATTCTGCATCTGTAACTAAAAATCATAAAAAAATTCATAAAGATTTAATTTAATTTTACCAACATTTCTTCAATTTCAGCTCGTTCTACTAAAAATCTTATGAAACTCAAAAGGAATCGAAGTGAATATCAACTAAATTTACTCATATTCTGTATCTGTAACTAAAAATCATAAAAAAATTCAAAAAGATTTAATTTAATTTCACCAAAATTTTTTCAATTTCAGCTCCTCTTACTAAAAATCTTAAGAAAGTCCAAAAGAATCGAAGAGAATTTCAACTATATTTTCTCAAATTCTGCATCTGTAACTAAAAATCATAAAAAAATACAAAGAAATTTAATTTAATTTCACCAAAATTTCTTCAATTTCAGCTCCTTCTACTAAAAATCTTATGAAAATCCAAAGGAATCGAAGTGAATATCAAGTAAATTTACTCAAATTCTGCACCTTTCACTAAAAATCATAAAAAAATTCATAAAGATTTAATTTAATTTTACCACAATTTCTTCAATTTCAGCTCCTTCTACTAAAAATCTTATGAAAATCAAAAGGAATCGAAGTGAATATCAACTAAATTTACTCAAATTCTGCATCTGTAACTAAAAATCATAAGAAAATTCAAAAAGATTTAATTTAATTTCAGCAAAATTTTTTCAATTTCAGCTCCTCCTACTAAAAATCTTAAGAAAATCCAACAGAATCGAAGTGAATTTCAACTATATTTTCTCAAATTCTGCATCTGTAACTAAAAATCATAAAAAAAAACAAAGAAATTTAATTTAATTTCACCAAAACTTCTTCAATTTCAGCTCCTTCTACTAAAAATCTTATGAAAATCCAAAGGAATCGAAGTGAATATCAACTAAATTTACTCATATTCTGTATCTGTAACTAAAAATCATAAAAAAATTCAAAAAGATTTATTTTAATTTCACCAAAATTTTTTCAATTTCAGCTCCTCCTACAAAAAATCTTAAGAAAATTCAAAAGAATCGAAGTGAATTTCAACAATACTTTCTCAAATTCTGCACCTGTAACTAAAAATCATAAAAAAATACAAAGAAATTTAATTTAATTTCACCAAAATTTCTTCAATTTCAGCTCCTCCTACTAAAAATCTTATGAAAATCCAATAGAATCTATGTGAATATCAACTGAATTTACTCAAATTCTGTATCTGTAAAAATCATAAAAAAATTTAAAAAGATTTAATTTAATTTTACCAACATTTCTTCAATTTCAGCTCCTCCTACTAAAAATCTTATGAAAATCCAAAGGAATCGAAGTGAATATCAACTAAATTTACTCAAATTCTGCATCTGTAACTAAAAATCATAAAAAAATTCAAAAAGATTTAATTTAATTTCAGCAAAATTTCTTCAATTTCAGCTCGTTCTACTAAAAATCTTATGAAACTCAAAAGGAATCGAAGTGAATATCAACTAAATTTACTCAAATTCTGCATCTGTAACTAAAAATCATAAAAAAATTCAAAAAGATTTAATTTAATTTCACCAAAATTTTTTCAATTTCAGCTCCTCCTACTAAAAATCTTAAGAAAATCCAACAGAATCGAAGTGAATTTCAACTGTATTTTCTCAAATTCAGCATCTGTAACTAAAAATCATAAAAAAATACAAAGAAATTTAATTTAATTTCACCAAAACTTCTTCAATTTCAGCTCCTTCTACTAAAAATCTTATGAAAATCCAAAGGAATCGAAGTGAATATCAACTAAATTTACTCAAATTCTGCATCTGTAACTAAAAATCATAAAAAAATTCATAAAGATTTAATTTAATTTTACCACAATTTCTTCAATTTCAGCTCCTTCTACTAAAAATCTTATGAAAATCAAAAGGAATCGAAGTGAATATCAACTAAATTTACTCAAATTCTGCACCTTTCACTAAAAAACATAAAAAAATTCAAAAAGATTTAATTTAATTTTACCACAATTTCTTCAATTTCAGCTCGTTCTACTAAAAATCTTATGAAACTCAAAAGGAATCGAAGTGAATATCAACTAAATTTACTCATATTCTGTATCTGTAACTAAAAATCATAAAAAAATTCAAAAAGATTTAATTTAATTTCACCAAAATTTTTTCAATTTCAGCTCCTCTTACTAAAAATCTTAAGAAAGCCCAAAAGAATCGAAGAGAATTTCAACTATATTTTCTCAAATTCTGCATCTGTAACTAAAAATCATAAAAAAATTCATAAAGATTTAATTTAATTTTACCACAATTTCTTCAATTTCAGCTCCTTCTACTAAAAATCTTATGATAATCAAAAGGAATCGAAGTGAATATCAACTAAATTTACTCCAATTCTGCATCTGTAACTAAAAATCATAAAAAAATTTTAAAAAATTTAATTTAATTTCAGCAAAATTTTTTCAATTTCAGCTCCTCCTACTAAACATCTTAAGAAAATCCAAAAGAATCGAAGTGAATTTCAACTATATTTTCTCAAATTCTGCATCTGTAACTAAAAATCATAAAAAAATACAAAGAAATTTAATTTAATTTTAGCAAAATTTCTTCAATTTCAGCTCCTCCTACTTAAAATCTTATGAAAATCCAAAGGAATCGAAGTGAATATCAACTAAATTTACTCAAATTCTGCATCTGTAACTAAAAATCATAAAAAAATACAAAGAAATTTAATTTAGTTTCACCAAAACTTCTTCAATTTCAGCTCCTTCTACTAAAAATCTTATGAAAATCCAAAGGAATCGAAGTGAATATCAACTAAATTTACTTAAATTCTGCACCTTTCACTAAAAAACATAAAAAAATTCAAAAAGATTTAATTTAATTTCACCACAATTTCTTCAATTTCAGCTCCTACTAAAAATCTTAAGAAAATGCAAAAGAATCGAAGTGAATTTCAACTATATTATCTCAAATTCTGCACCTTTCACTAAAATCATAAAAAAATTCAAAAAGATTTAATTTAATTTTACCAACATTTCTTCAATTTCAGCTCCTCCTACTAAAAATCTTATGAAAATCCAAAGGAATCGAAGTGAATATCAACTAAATTTACTCAAATTCTGCATCTGTAACTAAAAATCATAAAAAAATTCATAAAGATTTAATTTAATTTTACCAACATTTCTTCAATTTCAGCTCCTCCTACTAAAAATCTTAAGAAAATCCAAAGGAATCAAAGTGAATATCAACTAAATTTACTCATATTCTGTATCTGTAACTAAAAATCATAAAAAAATTCAAAAAGATTTAATTTAATTTCACCAAAATTTTTTCAATTTCAGCTCCTCTTACTAAAAATCTTAAGAAAGTCCAAAAGAATCGAAGAGAATTTCAACTATATTTTCTCAAATTCTGCATCTGTAACTAAAAATCATAAAAAAATACAAAGAAATTTAATTTAATTTCACCAAAATTTCTTCAATTTCAGCTCCTTCTACTAAAAATCTTATGAAAATCCAAAGGAATCGAAATGAATATCAAGTAAATTTACTCAAATTCTGCACCTTTCACTAAAAAACATAAAAAAATTCAAAAAGATTTAATTTAATTTTACCAACATTTCTTCAATTTCAGCTCCTCCTACTAAAAATCTTATGAAAATCCAATTGAATCTAAGTGAATATCAACTAAATTTACTCATATTCTGTATCTGTAACTAAAAATCATAAAAAAATTCAAAAAGATTTATTTTAATTTCACCAAAATTTTTTCAATTTCAGCTCCTCCTACAAAAAATCTTAAGAAAATTCAAAAGAATCGAAGTGAATTTCAACAATACTTTCTCAAATTCTGCACCTGTAACTAAAAATCATAAAAAAATACAAAGAAATTTAATTTAATTTCACCAAAATTTCTTCAATTTCAGCTCCTTCTACTAAAAATCTTATGAAAATCCAAAGGAATCGAAATGAATATCAAGTAAATTTACTCAAATTCTGCACCTTTCACTAAAAAACATAAAAAAATTCAAAAAGATTTAATTTAATTTCACCACAATTTCTTCAATTTCAGCTCCTACTAAAAATCTTAAGAAAATGCAAAAGAATCGAAGTGAATTTCAACTATATTATCTCAAATTCTGCACCTTTCACTAAAATCATAAAAAAATTCAAAAAGATTTAATTTAATTTTACCAACATTTCTTCAATTTCAGCTCCTCCTACTAAAAATCTTATGAAAATCCAAAGGAATCGAAGTGAATATCAACTAAATTTACTCAAAATCTGCATCTGTAACTAAAAATCATAAAAAAATTCAAAAAGATTTAATTTAATTTCACCAAAATTTTTTCAATTTCAGCTCCTCTTACTAAAAATCTTAAGAAAGTCCAAAAGAATCGAAGAGAATTTCAACTATATATATTTTCTCAAATTGTGCATCTGTAACTAAAAATCATAAAAAAATACAAAGAAATTTAATTTAATTTCACCAAAATTTTTTCAATTTCAGCTCCTCCTACAAACAATCTTAAGAAAATTCAAAAGAATCGAAGTGAATTTCAACTGTATTTTCTAAAATTCAGCATCTGTAACTAAAAATCATAAAAAAATACAAATAAATTTAATTTAATTTCACCAAAATTTCTTCAATTTCAGCTTTTTCTACTAAAAATCTTATGAAAATCCAAAGGAATCGAAGTGAATATCAAGTAAATTTACTCCAATTCTGCACCTTTCACTAAAAATCATAAAAAAATTCAAAAAGATTTAATTTAATTTTACCAATATTTCTTCAATTTCAGCTCCTCCTACTAAAAATCTTATGAAAATCCAAAGGAATCGAAGTGAATATCAACTAAATTTACTCAAATTCTGCATCTGTGACTAAAAATCATAAAAAAATTTTAAAAAATTTAATTTAATTTCAGCAAAATTTTTTCAATTTCAGCTCCTCCTACTAAACATCTTAAGAAAATCCAAAAGAATCGAAGTGAATTTCAAATATATTTTCTCAAATTCTGCATCTGTAACTAAAAATCATAAAAAAATACAAAGAAATTTAATTTAATTTTAGCAAAATTTCTTCAATTTCAGCTCCTCCTACTTAAAATCTTATGAAAATCCAAAGGAATCGAAGTGAATATCAACTAAATTTACTCAAATTCTGCATCTGTAACTAAAAATCATAAAAAAATACAAAGAAATTTAATTTAGTTTCACCAAAATTTCTTCAATTTCAGCTCCTTCTACTAAAAATCTTATGAAAATCCAAAGGAATCGAAGTGAATATCAAGTAAATTTACTCAAATTCTGCACCTTTCACTAAAAATCATAAAAAAATTCAAAAAGATTTAATTTAATTTTACCAACATTTCTTCAATTTCAGCTCCTCCTACTAAAAATCTTATGAAAATCCAAAGGAATCGAAGTGAATATCAACTAAATTTACTCAAATTCTGCATCTGTAACTAAAAATCATAAAAAAATTCATAAAGATTTAATTTAATTTTACCAAAATTTCTTCAATTTCAGCTCCTCCTACTAAAAATCTTAAGAAAATCCAAAGGAATCAAAGTGAATATCAACTAAATTTACTCATATTCTGTATCTGTAACTAAAAATCATAAAAAAATTCAAAAAGATTTAATTTAATTTCACCAAAATTTTTTCAATTTCAGCTCCTCCTACAAAAAATCTTAAGAAAATTCAAAAGAATCGAAGTGAATTTCAACAATACTTTCTCAAATTCTGCACCTGTAACTAAAAATCATAAAAAAATACAAATAAATTTAATTTAATTTCACCAAAATTTCTTCAATTTCAGCTCCTTCTACTAAAAATCTTATGAAAATCCAAAGGAATCGAAATGAATATCAAGTAAATTTACTCAAATTCTGCACCTTTCACTAAAAATCATAAAAAAATTCAAAAAGATTTAATTTAATTTTACCAACATTTCTTCAATTTCAGCTCCTCCTACTAAAAATCTTATGAAAATCCAAAGGAATCGAAGTGAATATCAACTAAATTTACTCAAATTCTGCATCTGTAACTAAAAATCATAAAAAAATTCATAAAGATTTAATTTAATTTTACCAACATTTCTTCAATTTCAGCTCCTACTAAAAATCTTAAGAAAATGCAAAAGAATCGAAGTGAATTTCAACTATATTATCTCAAATTCTGCACCTTTCACTAAAATCATAAAAAAATTCAAAAAGATTTAATTTAATTTTACCAACATTTCTTCAATTTCAGCTCCTCCTACTAAAAATCTTATGAAAATCCAAAGGAATCGAAGTGAATATCAACTAAATTTACTCAAATTCTGCATCTGTAACTAAAAATCATAAAAAAATTCAAAAAGATTTAATTTAATTTTACCACAATTTCTTCAATTTCAGCTCGTTCTACTAAAAATCTTATGAAACTCAAAAGGAATCGAAGTGAATATCAACTAAATTTACTCATATTCTGTATCTGTAACTAAAAATCATAAAAAAATTCAAAAAGATTTAATTTAATTTCACCAAAATTTTTTCAATTTCAGCTCCTCTTACTAAAAATCTTAAGAAAGTCCAAAAGAATCGAAGAGAATTTCAACTATATTTTCTCAAATTCTGCATCTGTAACTAAAAATCATAAAAAAATACAAAGAAATTTAATTTAATTTCACCAAAATTTCTTCAATTTCAGCTCCTTCTACTAAAAATCTTATGAAAATCCAAAGGAATCGAAATGAATATCACGTAAATTTACTCAAATTCTGCACCTTTCACTAAAAAACATAAAAAAGTTCAAAAAGATTTAATTTAATTTTACCAACATTTCTTCAATTTCAGCTCCTCCTACTAAAAATCTTATGAAAATCCAATTGAATCTAAGTGAATATCAATTAAATTTACTCATATTCTGTATCTGTAGCTAAAAATCATAAAAAAATTCAAAAAGATTTAATTTAATTTTACCAACATTACTTCAATTTCAGCTCCTCCTACTAAAAATCTTAAGAAAATCCAAAGGAATCAAAGTGAATATCAAGTAAATTTACTCAAATTCTGCACCTTTCACTAAAAAACATAAAAAAATGCAAAAAGATTTAATTTAATTTTACCAAGTATTCTTCAATTTCAGCTCCTCCTACTAAAAATCTTATGGAAATCCAATTGAATCGAAATGAATATCAAGTAAATTTACTCAAATTCTGCACCTTTCACTAAAAAACATAAAAAAATTCAAAAAGATTTAATTTAATTTCACCACAATTTCTTCAATTTCAGCTCCTACTAAAAATCTTAAGAAAATGCAAAAGAATCGAAGTGAATTTCAACTATATTATCTCAAATTCTGCACCTTTCACTAAAATCATAAAAAAATTCAAAAAGATTTAATTTAATTTTACCAACATTTCTTCAATTTCAGCTCCTCCTACTAAAAATCTTATGAAAATCCAAAGGAATCGAAGTGAATATCAACTAAATTTACTCAAAATCTGCATCTGTAACTAAAAATCATAAAAAAATTCAAAAAGATTTAATTTAATTTCACCAAAATTTTTTCAATTTCAGCTCCTCTTACTAAAAATCTTAAGAAAGTCCAAAAGAATCGAAGAGAATTTCAACTATATATATTTTCTCAAATTGTGCATCTGTAACTAAAAATCATAAAAAAATACAAAGAAATTTAATTTAATTTCACCAAAATTTTTTCAATTTCAGCTCCTCCTACAAAAAATCTTAAGAAAATTCAAAAGAATCGAAGTGAATTTCAACTGTATTTTCTCAAATTCAGCATCTGTAACTAAAAATCATAAAAAAATACAAATAAATTTAATTTAATTTCACCAAAATTTCTTCAATTTCAGCTTTTTCTACTAAAAATCTTATGAAAATCCAAAGGAATCGAAGTGAATATCAAGTAAATTTACTCCAATTCTGCACCTTTCACTAAAAATCATAAAAAAATTCAAAAAGATTTAATTTAATTTTACCAATATTTCTTCAATTTCAGCTCCTCCTACTAAAAATCTTATGAAAATCCAAAGGAATCGAAGTGAATATCAACTAAATTTACTCAAATTCTGCATCTGTGACTAAAAATCATAAAAAAATTTTAAAAAATTTAATTTAATTTCAGCAAAATTTTTTCAATTTCAGCTCCTCCTACTAAACATCTTAAGAAAATCCAAAAGAATCGAAGTGAATTTCAACTATATTTTCTCAAATTCTGCATCTGTAACTAAAAATCATAAAAAAATACAAAGAAATTTAATTTAATTTTAGCAAAATTTCTTCAATTTCAGCTCCTCCTACTTAAAATCTTATGAAAATCCAAAGGAATCGAAGTGAATATCAACTAAATTTACTCAAATTCTGCATCTGTAACTAAAAATCATAAAAAAATACAAAGAAATTTAATTTAGTTTCACCAAAATTTCTTCAATTTCAGCTCCTTCTACTAAAAATCTTATGAAAATCCAAAGGAATCGAAGTGAATATCAAGTAAATTTACTCAAATTCTGCACCTTTCACTAAAAATCATAAAAAAATTCAAAAAGATTTAATTTAATTTTACCAACATTTCTTCAATTTCAGCTCCTCCTACTAAAAATCTTATGAAAATCCAAAGGAATCGAAGTGAATATCAACTAAATTTACTCAAATTCTGCATCTGTAACTAAAAATCATAAAAAAATTCATAAAGATTTAATTTAATTTTACCAACATTTCTTCAATTTCAGCTCCTCCTACTAAAAATCTTAAGAAAATCCAAAGGAATCAAAGTGAATATCAACTAAATTTACTCATATTCTGTATCTGTAACTAAAAATCATAAAAAAATTCAAAAAGATTTAATTTAATTTCACCAAAATTTTTTCAATTTCAGCTCCTCCTACAAAAAATCTTAAGAAAATTCAAAAGAATCGAAGTGAATTTCAACAATACTTTCTCAAATTCTGCACCTGTAACTAAAAATCATAAAAAAATACAAAGAAATTTAATTTAATTTCACCAAAATTTCTTCAATTTCAGCTCCTTCTACTAAAAATCTTATGAAAATCCAAAGGAATCGAAATGAATATCAAGTAAATTTACTCAAATTCTGCACCTTTCACTAAAAATCATAAAAAAATTCAAAAAGATTTAATTTAATTTTACCAACATTTCTTCAATTTCAGCTCCTCCTACTAAAAATCTTATGAAAATCCAAAGGAATCGAAGTGAATATCAACTAAATTTACTCAAATTCTGCATCTGTAACTAAAAATCATAAAAAAATTCATAAAGATTTAATTTAATTTTACCAACATTTCTTCAATTTCAGCTCCTACTAAAAATCTTAAGAAAATGCAAAAGAATCGAAGTGAATTTCAACTATATTATCTCAAATTCTGCACCTTTCACTAAAATCATAAAAAAATTCAAAAAGATTTAATTTAATTTTACCAACATTTCTTCAATTTCAGCTCCTCCTACTAAAAATCTTATGAAAATCCAAAGGAATCGAAGTGAATATCAACTAAATTTACTCAAATTCTGCATCTGTAACTAAAAATCATAAAAAAATTCAAAAAGATTTAATTTAATTTTACCACAATTTCTTCAATTTCAGCTCGTTCTACTAAAAATCTTATGAAACTCAAAAGGAATCGAAGTGAATATCAACTAAATTTACTCATATTCTGTATCTGTAACTAAAAATCATAAAAAAATTCAAAAAGATTTAATTTAATTTCACCAAAATTTTTTCAATTTCAGCTCCTCTTACTAAAAATCTTAAGAAAGTCCAAAAGAATCGAAGAGAATTTCAACTATATTTTCTCAAATTCTGCATCTGTAACTAAAAATCATAAAAAAATACAAAGAAATTTAATTTAATTTCACCAAAATTTCTTCAATTTCAGCTCCTTCTACTAAAAATCTTATGAAAATCCAAAGGAATCGAAATGAATATCACGTAAATTTACTCAAATTCTGCACCTTTCACTAAAAAACATAAAAAAGTTCAAAAAGATTTAATTTAATTTTACCAACATTTCTTCAATTTCAGCTCCTCCTACTAAAAATCTTATGAAAATCCAATTGAATCTAAGTGAATATCAATTAAATTTACTCATATTCTGTATCTGTAACTAAAAATCATAAAAAAATTCAAAAAGATTTAATTTAATTTTACCAACATTACTTCAATTTCAGCTCCTCCTACTAAAAATCTTAAGAAAATCCAAAGGAATCAAAGTGAATATCAAGTAAATTTACTCAAATTCTGCACCTTTCACTAAAAAACATAAAAAAATGCAAAAAGATTTAATTTAATTTTACCAAGTATTCTTCAATTTCAGCTCCTCCTACTAAAAATCTTATGGAAATCCAATTGAATCTAAGTGAATATCAACTAAATTTACTCATATTCTGTATCTGTAACTAAAAATCATAAAAAATTTCAAAATGATTTAATTTAATTTCACCAAAATTTTTTCAATTTCAGCTCCTCCTACAAACAATCTTAAGAAAATTCAAAAGAATCGAAGTGAATTTCAACTGTATTTTCTAAAATTCAGCATCTGTAACTAAAAATCATAAAAAAATACAAATAAATTTAATTTAATTTCACCAAAATTTTTTCAATTTCAGCTCCTCCTACAAACAATCTTAAGAAAATTCAAAAGAATCGAAGTGAATTTCAACTGTATTTTCTAAAATTCAGCATCTGTAACGAAAAATCATAAAAAAATACAAATAAATTTAATTTAATTTCAGCAAAATTTTTTCAATTTCAGCTCCTCCTACTAAACATCTTATGAAAATCCAAAGGAATCGAAGTGAATATCAACTAAATTTACTCAAATTCTGCATCTGTAACTAAAAATCATAAAAAAATTCAAAAAGATTTAATTTAATTTTACCACAATTTCTTCAATTTCAGCTCGTTCTACTAAAAATCTTATGAAACTCAAAAGGAATCGAAGTGAATATCAACTAAATTTACTCATATTCTGTATCTGTAACTAAAAATCATAAAAAAATTCAAAAAGATTTAATTTAATTTCACCAAAATTTTTCAATTTCAGCTCCTCTTACTAAAAATCTTAAGAAAGTCCAAAAGAATCGAAGAGAATTTCAACTATATTTTCTCAAATTCTGCATCTGTAACTAAAAATCATAAAAAAATACAAAGAAATTTAATTTAATTTCACCAAAATTTCTTCAATTTCAGCTCCTCCTACTAAAAAATCTTATGAAAATCCAAAGGAATCGAAGTGAATATCAACTAAATTTACTCAAATTCTGCATCTGTAACTAAAAATCATAAAAAAATTCAAAAAGATTTAATTTAATTTTACCACAATTTCTTCAATTTCAGCTCGTTTTACTAAAAATCTTATGAAACTCAAAAGGAATCGAAGTGAATATCAACTAAATTTACTCATATTCTGTATCTGTAACTAAAAATCATAAAAAATTTCAAAATGATTTAATTTAATTTCACCAAAATTTTTTCAATTTCAGCTCCTCCTACAAACAATCTTAAGAAAATTCAAAAGAATCGAAGTGAATTTCAACTGTATTTTCTAAAATTCAGCATCTGTAACTAAAAATCATAAAAAAATACAAATAAATTTAATTTAATTTCACCAAAATTTCTTCAATTTCAGCTTTTTCTACTAAAAATCTTATGAAAATCCAAAGGAATCGAAGTGAATATCAAGTAAATTTACTCCAATTCTGCACCTTTCACTAAAAATCATAAAAAAATTCAAAAAGATTTAATTTAATTTTACCAACATTTCTTCAATTTCAGCTCCTCCTACTAAAAATCTTATGAAAATCCAAAGGAATCGAAGTGAATATCAACTAAATTTACTCAAATTCTGCATCTGTAACTAAAAATCATAAAAAAATTCAAAAAGATTTAATTTAATTTTACCACAATTTCTTCAATTTCAGCTCGTTCTACTAAAAATCTTATGAAACTCAAAGGAATCGAAGTGAATATCAACTAAATTTACTCATATTCTGTATCTGTAACTAAAAATCATAAAAAAATTCAAAAAGATTTAATTTAATTTCACCAAAATTTTTTCAATTTCAGCTCCTCTTACTAAAAATCTTAAGAAAATCCAAAGGAATCAAAGTGAATATCAAGTAAATTTACTCAAATTCTGCACCTTTCACTAAAAACATAAAAAAATGCAAAAAGATTTAATTTAATTTTACCAACTATTCTTCAATTTCAGCTCCTCCTACTAAAAATCTTATGGAAATCCAATTGAATCTAAGTGAATATCAACTAAATTTACTCATATTCTGTATCTGTAACTAAAAAATCATAAAAAATTTCAAAATGATTTAATTTAATTTCACCAAAATTTTTTCAATTTCAGCTCCTCCTACAAACAATCTTAAGAAAATTCAAAAGAATCGAAGTGAATTTCAACTGTATTTTCTAAAATTCAGCATCTGTAACTAAAAATCATAAAAAAATACAAATAAATTTAATTTAATTTCACCAAAATTTCTTCAATTTCAGCTTTTTCTACTAAAAATCTTATGAAAATCCAAAGGAATCGAAGTGAATATCAAGTAAATTTACTCCAATTCTGCACCTTTCACTAAAAATCATAAAAAAATTCAAAAAGATTTAATTTAATTTTACCAATATTTCTTCAATTTCAGCTCCTCCTACTAAAAATCTTATGAAAATCCAAAGGAATCGAAGTGAATATCAACTAAATTTACTCAAATTCTGCATCTGTGACTAAAAATCATAAAAAAATTTTAAAAAATTTAATTTAATTTCAGCAAAATTTTTTCAATTTCAGCTCCTCCTACTAAAAATCTTAAGAAAATCCAAAAGAATCGAAGTGAATTTCAACTATATTTTCTCAAATTCTGCATCTGTAACTAAAAATCATAAAAAAATACAAAGAAATTTAATTTAATTTTAGCAAAATTTCTTCAATTTCAGCTCCTCCTACTTAAAATCTTATGAAAATCCAAAGGAATCGAAGTGAATATCAACTAAATTTACTCAAATTCTGCATCTGTAACTAAAAATCATAAAAAAATACAAAGAAATTTAATTTAGTTTCACCAAAATTTCTTCAATTTCAGCTCCTTCTACTAAAAATCTTATGAAAATCCAAAGGAATCGAAGTGAATATCAAGTAAATTTACTCAAATTCTGCACCTTTCACTAAAAATCATAAAAAAATTCAAAAAGATTTATTTTAATTTCACCAAAATTTTTTCAATTTCAGCTCCTCCTACAAAAAATCTTAAGAAAATTCAAAAGAATCGAAGTGAATTTCAACAATACTTTCTCAAATTCTGCACCTGTAACTAAAAATCATAAAAAAATACAAAGAAATTTAATTTAATTTCACCAAAATTTCTTCAATTTCAGCTCCTCCTACTAAAAATCTTATGAAAATCCAATTGAATCTAAGTGAATATCAACTAAATTTACTCATATTCTGTATCTGTAACTAAAAATCATAAAAAAATTCAAAAAGATTTATTTTAATTTCACCAAAATTTTTTCAATTTCAGCTCCTCCTACAAAAAATCTTAAGAAAATTCAAAAGAATCGAAGTGAATTTCAACAATACTTTCTCAAATTCTGCACCTGTAACTAAAAATCATAAAAAAATACAAAGAAATTTAATTTAATTTCACCAAAATTTCTTCAATTTCAGCTCCTTCTACTAAAAATCTTATGAAAATCCAAAGGAATCGAAATGAATATCAAGTAAATTTACTCAAATTCTGCACCTTTCACTAAAAAACATAAAAAAATTCAAAAAGATTTAATTTAATTTCACCACAATTTCTTCAATTTCAGCTCCTACTAAAAATCTTAAGAAAATGCAAAAGAATCGAAGTGAATTTCAACTATATTATCTCAAATTCTGCACCTTTCACTAAAATCATAAAAAAATTCAAAAAGATTTAATTTAATTTTACCAACATTTCTTCAATTTCAGCTCCTCCTACTAAAAATCTTATGAAAATCCAAAGGAATCGAAGTGAATATCAACTAAATTTACTCAAAATCTGCATCTGTAACTAAAAATCATAAAAAAATTCATAAAGATTTAATTTAATTTTACCAACATTTCTTCAATTTCAGCTCCTCCTACTAAAAATCTTAAGAAAATCCAAAGGAATCAAAGTGAATATCAACTAAATTTACTCATATTCTGTATCTGTAACTAAAAATCATAAAAAATTTCAAAATGATTTAATTTAATTTCACCAAAATTTTTTCAATTTCAGCTCCTCCTACAAACAATCTTAAGAAAATTCAAAAGAATCGAAGTGAATTTCAACTGTATTTTCTAAAATTCAGCATCTGTAACTAAAAATCATAAAAAAATACAAATAAATTTAATTTAATTTCACCAAAATTTCTTCAATTTCAGCTTTTTCTACTAAAAATCTTATGAAAATCCAAAGGAATCGAAGTGAATATCAAGTAAATTTACTCCAATTCTGCACCTTTCACTAAAAATCATAAAAAAATTCAAAAAGATTTAATTTAATTTTACCAATATTTCTTCAATTTCAGCTCCTCCTACTAAAAATCTTATGAAAATCCAAAGGAATCGAAGTGAATATCAACTAAATTTACTCAAATTCTGCATCTGTGACTAAAAATCATAAAAAAATTTTAAAAAATTTAATTTAATTTCAGCAAAATTTTTTCAATTTCAGCTCCTCCTACTAAACATCTTAAGAAAATCCAAAAGAATCGAAGTGAATTTCAACTATATTTTCTCAAATTCTGCATCTGTAACTAAAAATCATAAAAAAATACAAAGAAATTTAATTTAATTTTAGCAAAATTTCTTCAATTTCAGCTCCTCCTACTTAAAATCTTATGAAAATCCAAAGGAATCGAAGTGAATATCAACTAAATTTACTCAAATTCTGCATCTGTAACTAAAAATCATAAAAAAATACAAAGAAATTTAATTTAGTTTCACCAAAATTTCTTCAATTTCAGCTCCTTCTACTAAAAATCTTATGAAAATCCAAAGGAATCGAAGTGAATATCAAGTAAATTTACTCAAATTCTGCACCTTTCACTAAAAATCATAAAAAAATTCAAAAAGATTTAATTTAATTTTACCAACATTTCTTCAATTTCAGCTCCTCCTACTAAAAATCTTATGAAAATCCAAAGGAATCGAAGTGAATATCAACTAAATTTACTCAAATTCTGCATCTGTAACTAAAAATCATAAAAAAATTCATAAAGATTTAATTTAATTTTACCAACATTTCTTCAATTTCAGCTCCTCCTACTAAAAATCTTAAGAAAATCCAAAGGAATCAAAGTGAATATCAACTAAATTTACTCATATTCTGTATCTGTAACTAAAAATCATAAAAAAATTCAAAAAGATTTAATTTAATTTCACCAAAATTTTTTCAATTTCAGCTCCTCTTACTAAAAATCTTAAGAAAGTCCAAAAGAATCGAAGAGAATTTCAACTATATTTTCTCAAATTCTGCATCTGTAACTAAAAATCATAAAAAAATACAAAGAAATTTAATTTAATTTCACCAAAATTTCTTCAATTTCAGCTCCTTCTACTAAAAATCTTATGAAAATCCAAAGGAATCGAAATGAATATCAAGTAAATTTACTCAAATTCTGCACCTTTCACTAAAAAACATAAAAAAATTCAAAAAGATTTAATTTAATTTTACCAACATTTCTTCAATTTCAGCTCCTCCTACTAAAAATCTTATGAAAATCCAATTGAATCTAAGTGAATATCAACTAAATTTACTCATATTCTGTATCTGTAACTAAAAATCATAAAAAAATTCAAAAAGATTTATTTTAATTTCACCAAAATTTTTTCAATTTCAGCTCCTCCTACAAAAAATCTTAAGAAAATTCAAAAGAATCGAAGTGAATTTCAACAATACTTTCTCAAATTCTGCACCTGTAACTAAAAATCATAAAAAAATACAAAGAAATTTAATTTAATTTCACCAAAATTTCTTCAATTTCAGCTCCTTCTACTAAAAATCTTATGAAAATCCAAAGGAATCGAAATGAATATCAAGTAAATTTACTCAAATTCTGCACCTTTCACTAAAAATCATAAAAAAATTCAAAAAGATTTAATTTAATTTTACCAACATTTCTTCAATTTCAGCTCCTCCTACTAAAAATCTTATGAAAATCCAAAGGAATCGAAGTGAATATCAACTAAATTTACTCAAATTCTGCATCTGTAACTAAAAATCATAAAAAAATTCATAAAGATTTAATTTAATTTTACCAACATTTCTTCAATTTCAGCTCCTCCTACTAAAAATCTTAAGAAAATCCAAAGGAATCAAAGTGAATATCAACTAAATTTACTCATATTCTGTATCTGTAACTAAAAATCATAAAAAAATTCAAAAAGATTTAATTTAATTTCACCAAAATTTTTTCAATTTCAGCTCCTCTTACTAAAAATCTTAAGAAAGTCCAAAAGAATCGAAGAGAATTTCAACTATATTTTCTCAAATTCTGCATCTGTAACTAAAAATCATAAAAAAATACAAAGAAATTTAATTTAATTTCACCAAAATTTCTTCAATTTCAGCTCCTTCTACTAAAAATCTTATGAAAATCCAAAGGAATCGAAATGAATATCAAGTAAATTTACTCAAATTCTGCACCTTTCACTAAAAAACATAAAAAAATTCAAAAAGATTTAATTTAATTTTACCAACATTTCTTCAATTTCAGCTCCTCCTACTAAAAATCTTATGAAAATCCAATTGAATCTAAGTGAATATCAACTAAATTTACTCATATTCTGTATCTGTAACTAAAAATCATAAAAAAATTCAAAAAGATTTATTTTAATTTCACCAAAATTTTTTCAATTTCAGCTCCTCCTACAAAAAATCTTAAGAAAATTCAAAAGAATCGAAGTGAATTTCAACAATACTTTCTCAAATTCTGCACCTGTAACTAAAAATCATAAAAAAATACAAAGAAATTTAATTTAATTTCACCAAAATTTTTTCAATTTCAGCTCCTTCTACTAAAAATCTTATGAAAATCCAAAGGAATCGAAATGAATATCAAGTAAATTTACTCAAATTCTGCACCTTTCACTAAAAAACATAAAAAAATTCAAAAAGATTTAATTTAATTTCACCACAATTTCTTCAATTTCAGCTCCTACTAAAAATCTTAAGAAAATGCAAAAGAATCGAAGTGAATTTCAACTATATTATCTCAAATTCTGCACCTTTCACTAAAATCATAAAAAAATTCAAAAAGATTTAATTTAATTTTACCAACATTTCTTCAATTTCAGCTCCTCCTACTAAAAATCTTATGAAAATCCAATTGAATCTAAGTGAATATCAATTAAATTTACTCATATTCTGTATCTGTAACTAAAAATCATAAAAAAATTCAAAAAGATTTAATTTAATTTTACCAACATTACTTCAATTTCAGCTCCTCCTACTAAAAATCTTATGGAAATCCAATTGAATCTAAGTGAATATCTACTAAATTTACTCATATTCTGTATCTGTAACTAAAAATCATAAAAAATTTCAAAATGATTTAATTTAATTTCACCAAAATTTTTTCAATTTCAGCTCCTCCTACAAACAATCTTAAGAAAATTCAAAAGAATCGAAGTGAATTTCAACTGTATTTTCTAAAATTCAGCATCTGTAACTAAAAATCATAAAAAAATACAAATAAATTTAATTTAATTTCACCAAAATTTCTTCAATTTCAGCTTTTTCTACTAAAAATCTTATGAAAATCCAAAGGAATCGAAGTGAATATCAAGTAAATTTACTCCAATTCTGCACCTTTCACTAAAAATCATAAAAAAATTCAAAAAGATTTAATTTAATTTTACCAACATTTCTTCAATTTCAGCTCCTCCTACTAAAAATCTTATGAAAATCCAAAGGAATCGAAGTGAATATCAACTAAATTTACTCAAATTCTGCATCTGTAACAATTAATCATAAAAAAATTCAAAAAGATTTAATTTAATTTTAGCAAAATTTCTTAAATTTCAGCTTCTTCTACTAAAAATCTTATGAAAATCCAAAGGAATCGAAGTGAATATCAAGTAAATTTACTCAAATTCTGCACCTTTCACTAAAAAACATAAAAAAATACAAAAAGATTTAATTTAATTTTACCAACATTTCTTCAATTTCAGATCCTCCTACTAAAAATCTTATGAAAATCCAATTGAATCTAAGTGAATATCAACTAAATTTACTCATATTCTGTATCTGTAACTAAAAATCATAAAAAAATTCAAAAAGATTTATTTTAATTTCACCAAAATTTTTTCAATTTCAGCTCCTCCTACAAAAAATCTTAAGAAAATTCAAAAGAATCGAAGTGAATTTCAACAATACTTTCTCAAATTCTGCACCTGTAACTAAAAATCATAAAAAAATACAAAGAAATTTAATTTAATTTCACCGAAATTTCTTCAATTTCAGCTCCTCCTACTAAAAATCTTATGAAAATCCTATAGAATCTATGTGAATATCAACTGAATTTACTCAAATTCTGTATCTGTAACTAAAAATCATAAAAAAATTTAAAAAGATTTAATTTAATTTTACCAACATTTCTTCAATTTCAGCTCCTCCTACTAAAAATCTTATGAAAATCAAAAGGAATCGAAGTGAATATCAACTAAATTTACTCAAATTCTGCATCTGTAACTAAAAATCATAAAAAAATTCATAAAGATTTAATTGAATTTTACCACAATTTCTTCAATTTCAGCTCCTTCTACTAAAAATCTTATGAAAATCAAAAGGAATCGAAGTGAATATCAACTAAATTTACTCAAATTCTGCATCTGTAACTAAAAATCATAAAAAAATTTTAAAAAATTTAATTTAATTTCAGCAAAATTTTTTCAATTTCAGCTCCTCCTACTAAACATCTTAAGAAAATCCAAAAGAATCGAAGTGAATTTCAACTATATTTTCTCAAATTCTGCATCTGTAACTAAAAATCATAAAAAAATACAAAGAAATTTAATTTAATTTTAGCAAAATTTCTTCAATTTCAGCTCCTCCTACTTAAAATCTTATGAAAATCCAATGGAATCGAAGTGAATATCAACTAAATTTACTCAAATTCTGCATCTGTAACTAAAAATCATAAAAAAATACAAAGAAATTTAATTTAGTTTCACCAAAATTTCTTCAATTTCAGCTCCTTCTACTAAAAATCTTATGAAAATCCAAAGGAATCGAAGTGAATATCAAGTAAATTTACTCAAATTCTGCACCTTTCACTAAAAATCATAAAAAAATTCAAAAAGATTTAATTTAATTTTACCAACATTTCTTCAATTTCAGCTCCTCCTACTAAAAATCTTATGAAAATCCAAAGGAATCGAAGTGAATATCAACTAAATTTACTCAAATTCTGCATCTGTAACTAAAAATCATAAAAAAATTCATAAAGATTTAATTTAATTTTACCAACATTTCTTCAATTTCAGCTCCTCCTACTAAAAATCTTAAGAAAATCCAAAGGAATCAAAGTGAATATCAACTAAATTTACTCATATTCTGTATCTGTAACTAAAAATCATAAAAAAATTCAAAAAGATTTAATTTAATTTCACCAAAATTTTTTCAATTTCAGCTCCTCTTACTAAAAATCTTAAGAAAGTCCAAAAGAATCGAAGAGAATTTCAACTATATTTTCTCAAATTCTGCATCTGTAACTAAAAATCATAAAAAAATACAAAGAAATTTAATTTAATTTCACCAAAATTTCTTCAATTTCAGCTCCTTCTACTAAAAATCTTATGAAAATCCAAAGGAATCGAAATGAATATCAAGTAAATTTACTCAAATTCTGCACCTTTCACTAAAAAACATAAAAAAATTCAAAAAGATTTAATTTAATTTTACCAACATTTCTTCAATTTCAGCTCCTCCTACTAAAAATCTTATGAAAATCCAATTGAATCTAAGTGAATATCAACTAAATTTACTCATATTCTGTATCTGTAACTAAAAATCATAAAAAAATTCAAAAAGATTTATTTTAATTTCACCAAAATTTTTTCAATTTCAGCTCCTCCTACAAAAAATCTTAAGAAAATTCAAAAGAATCGAAGTGAATTTCAACAATACTTTCTCAAATTCTGCACCTGTAACTAAAAATCATAAAAAAATACAAAGAAATTTAATTCAATTTCACCAAAATTTTTTCAATTTCAGCTCCTTCTACTAAAAATCTTATGAAAATCCAAAGGAATCGAAATGAATATCAAGTAAATTTACTCAAATTCTGCACCTTTCACTAAAAAACATAAAAAAATTCAAAAAGATTTAATTTAATTTCACCACAATTTCTTCAATTTCAGCTCCTACTAAAAATCTTAAGAAAATGCAAAAGAATCGAAGTGAATTTCAACTATATTATCTCAAATTCTGCACCTTTCACTAAAATCATAAAAAAATTCAAAAAGATTTAATTTAATTTTACCAACATTTCTTCAATTTCAGCTCCTCCTACTAAAAATCTTATGAAAATCCAAAGGAATCGAAGTGAATATCAACTAAATTTACTCAAATTCTGCATCTGTAACTAAAAATCATAAAAAAATTCAAAAAGATTTAATTTAATTTTACCACAATTTCTTCAATTTCAGCTCGTTCTACTAAAAATCTTATGAAACTCAAAAGGAATCGAAGTGAATATCAACTAAATTTACTCATATTCTGTATCTGTAACTAAAAATCATAAAAAAATTCAAAAAGATTTAATTTAATTTCACCAAAATTTTTTCAATTTCAGCTCCTCTTACTAAAAATCTTAAGAAAGTCCAAAAGAATCGAAGAGAATTTCAACTATATTTTCTCAAATTCTGCATCTGTAACTAAAAATCATAAAAAAATACAAAGAAATTTAATTTAATTTCACCAAAATTTCTTCAATTTCAGCTCCTTCTACTAAAAATCTTATGAAAATCCAAAGGAATCGAAATGAATATCAAGTAAATTTACTCAAATTCTGCACCTTTCACTAAAAAACATAAAAAAGTTCAAAAAGATTTAATTTAATTTTACCAACATTTCTTCAATTTCAGCTCCTCCTACTAAAAATCTTATGAAAATCCAATTGAATCTAAGTGAATATCAATTAAATTTACTCATATTCTGTATCTGTAACTAAAAATCATAAAAAAATTCAAAAAGATTTAATTTAATTTTACCAACATTACTTCAATTTCAGCTCCTCCTACTAAAAATCTTAAGAAAATCCAAAGGAATCAAAGTGAATATCAAGTAAATTTACTCAAATTCTGCACCTTTCACTAAAAAACATAAAAAAATGCAAAAAGATTTAATTTAATTTTACCAACTATTCTTCAATTTCAGCTCCTCCTACTAAAAATCTTATGGAAATCCAATTGAATCTAAGTGAATATCTACTAAATTTACTCATATTCTGTATCTGTAACTAAAAATCATAAAAAATTTCAAAATGATTTAATTTAATTTCACCAAAATTTTTTCAATTTCAGCTCCTCCTACAAACAATCTTAAGAAAATTCAAAAGAATCGAAGTGAATTTCAACTGTATTTTCTAAAATTCAGCATCTGTAACTAAAAATCATAAAAAAATACAAATAAATTTAATTTAATTTCACCAAAATTTCTTCAATTTCAGCTTTTTCTACTAAAAATCTTATGAAAATCCAAAGGAATCGAAGTGAATATCAAGTAAATTTACTCCAATTCTGCACCTTTCACTAAAAATCATAAAAAAATTCAAAAAGATTTAATTTAATTTTACCAACATTTCTTCAATTTCAGCTCCTCCTACTAAAAATCTTATGAAAATCCAAAGGAATCGAAGTGAATATCAACTAAATTTACTCAAATTCTGCATCTGTAACAATTAATCATAAAAAAATTCAAAAAGATTTAATTTAATTTTAGCAAAATTTCTTAAATTTCAGCTTCTTCTACTAAAAATCATATGAAAATCCAAAGGAATCGAAGTGAATATCAAGTAAATTTACTCAAATTCTGCACCTTTCACTAAAAAACATAAAAAAATACAAAAAGATTTAATTTAATTTTACCAACATTTCTTCAATTTCAGATCCTCCTACTAAAAATCTTATGAAAATCCAATTGAATCTAAGTGAATATCAACTAAATTTACTCATATTCTGTATCTGTAACTAAAAATCATAAAAAAATTCAAAAAGATTTAATTTAATTTCACCAAAATTTTTTCAATTTCAGCTCCTCCTACAAAAAATCTTAAGAAAATTCAAAAGTATCGAAGTGAATTTCAACAATATTTTCTCAAATTCAGCATCTGTAACTAAAAATCATAAAAAAATTCATAAAGATTTAATTTAATTTTACCACAATTTCTTCAATTTCAGCTCCTTCTACTAAAAATCTTATGAAAATCCAAAGGAATCGAAGTGAATATCAAGTAAATTTACTCAAATTCTGCACCTTTCACTAAAAAACATAAAAAAGTTCAAAAAGATTTAATTTAATTTTACCAACATTTCTTCAATTTCAGATCCTCCTACTAAAAATCTTATGAAAATCCAATTGAATCTAAGTGAATATCAACTAAATTTACTCATATTCTGTATCTGTAACTAAAAATCATAAAAAAATTCAAAAAGATTTAATTTAAGTTTACCACAATTTCTTCAATTTCAGCTCCTTCTACTAAAAATCTTATGAAAATCCAAAGGAATCGAAGTGAATATCAACTAAATTTACTCAAATTCTGCATCTGTAACTAAAAATCATAAAAAAATTCAAAAAGATTTAATTTAATTTCAGCAAAATTTTTTCAATTTCAGCTCCTCCTACTAAAAATCTTAAGAAAATCCAACAGAATCGAAGTGAATTTCAACTGTATTTTCTCAAATTCAGCATCTGTAACTAAAAATCATAAAAAAATACAAAGAAATTTAATTTAATTTCACCAAAACTTCTTCAATTTCAGCTCCTTCTACTAAAAATCTTATGAAAATCCAAAGGAATCGAAGTGAATATCAACTAAATTTACTCAAATTCTGCATCTGTAACTAAAAATTATAAAAAAATTCATAAAGATTTAATTTAATTTTACCACAATTTCTTCAATTTCAGCTCCTTCTACTAAAAATCTTATGAAAATCAAAAGGAATCGAAGTGAATATCAACTAAATTTACTCAAATTCTGCATCTGTAACTAAAAATCATAAAAAAATTCAAAAAGATTTAATTTAATTTCGGCAAAATTTTTTCAATTTCAGCTCCTCCTACTAAACATCTTAAGAAAATCCAAAAGAATCGAAGTGAATTTCAACTATATTTTCTCAAATTCTGCATCTGTAACTAAAAATCATAAAAAAATACAAAGAAATTTAATTTAATTTTAGCAAAATTTCTTCAATTTCAGCTCCTCCTACTTAAAATCTTATGAAAATCCAAAGGAATCGAAGTGAATATCAACTAAATTTACTCAAATTCTGCATCTGTAACTAAAAATCATAAAAAAATACAAAGAAATTTAATTTAGTTTCACCAAAATTTCTTCAATTTCAGCTCCTTCTACTAAAAATCATATGAAAATCCAAAGGAATCGAAGTGAATATCAAGTAAATTTACTCAAATTCTGCACCTTTCACTAAAAATCATAAAAAAATTCAAAAAGATTTAATTTAATTTTACCAACATTTCTTCAATTTCAGCTCCTCCTACTAAAAATCTTATGAAAATCCAAAGGAATCGAAGTGAATATCAACTAAATTTACTCAAATTCTGCATCTGTAACTAAAAATCATAAAAAAATTCATAAAGATTTAATTTAATTTTACCAACATTTCTTCAATTTCAGCTCCTACTAAAAATCTTATGAAAATCCAAAGGAATCGATGTGAATATCAACTAAATTTACTCAAATTCTGCATCTGTGACTAAAAATCATAAAAAAATTCAAAAAGATTTAATTTAATTTCACCACAATTCCTTCAATTTCAGCTCCTACTAAAAATCTTAAGAAAATGCAAAAGAATCGAAGTGAATTTCAACTATATTATCTCAAATTCTGCACCTTTCACTAAAAATCATAAAAAAATTCAAAAAGATTTAATTTAATTTTACCAACATTTCTTCAATTTCAGCTCCTCCTACTCAAAATCTTAAGAAAATCCAAAGGAATCGAAGTGAATATCAACTAAATTTACTCAAATTCTGCATCTGTAACTAAAAATCATAAAAAAATTCAAAAAGATTTAATTTAATTTCAGCAAAATTTCTTCAATTTCAGCTCGTTCTACTAAAAATCTTATGAAAATCAAAAGGAATCGAAGTGAATATCAACTAAATTTACTCAAATTCTGCATCTGTAACTAAAAATCATAAAAAAATTCAAAGAAATTTAATTTAATTTTAGCAAAATTTCTTCAATTTCAGCTCCTCCTACTTAAAATCTTATGAAAATCCAAAGGAATCGAAGTGAATATCAACTAAATTTACTCAAATTCTGCACCTTTCACTAAAAAACATAAAAAAATGCACAAAGATTTAATTTAATTTTACCAACATTTCTTCAATTTCAGCTCCTCCTACTAAAAATCTTATGAAAATCCAATTGAATGTAAGTGAATATCAACTAAATTTACTCATATTCTGTATCTGTAACTAATAATCATAAAAAAATTCAAAAAGATTTATTTTAATTTCACCAAAATTTTTTCAATTTCAGCTCCTCCTACAAAAAATCTTAAGAAAATTCAAAAGAATCGAAGTGAATTTCAACAATACTTTCTCAAATTCTGCACCTGTAACTAAAAATCATAAAAAAATACAAAGAAATTTAATTTAATTTCACCAAAATTTCTTCAATTTCAGCTCCTCCTACTAAAAATCTTATGAAAATCCAATAGAATCTATGTGAATATCAACTGAATTTACTCAAATTCTGTATCTGTAACTAAAAATCATAAAAAAATTTAAAAAGATTTAATTTAATTTTACCAACATTTCTTCAATTTCAGCTCCTCCTACTAAAAATCTTATGAAAATCCAAAGGAATCGAAGTGAATATCAACTAAATTTACTCAAATTCTGCATCTGTAACTAAAAATCATAAAAAAATTCAAAAAGATTTAATTTAATTTTACCACAATTTCTTCAATTTCAGCTCGTTCTACTAAAAATCTTATGAAACTCAAAAGGAATCGAAGTGAATATCAACTAAATTTACTCATATTCTGTATCTGTAACTAAAAATCATAAAAAAATTCAAAAAGATTTAATTTAATTTCACCAAAATTTTTTCAATTTCAGCTCCTCATACTAAAAATCTTAAGAAAGTCCAAAAGAATCGAAGAGAATTTCAACTATATTTTCTCAAATTCTGCATCTGTAACTAAAAATCATAAAAAAATACAAAGAAATTTAATTTAATTTCACCAAAATTTCTTCAATTTCAGCTCCTTCTACTAAAAATCTTATGAAAATCCAAAGGAATCGAAGTGAATATCAAGTAAATTTACTCAAATTCTGCACCTTTCACTAAAAAACATAAAAAAATTCAAAAAGATTTAATTTAATTTTACCAACATTTCTTCAATTTCAGCTCCTCCTACTAAAAATCTTATGTAAATCCAATTGAATCTAAGTGAATATCAACTAAATTTACTCATATTCTGTATCTGTAACTAAAAATCATAAAAAAATTCAAAAAGATTTAATTTAATTTCACCAAAATTTTTTCAATTTCAGCTCCTCCTACAAAAAATCTTAAGAAAATTCAAAAGAATCGAAGTGAATTTCAACAATATTTTCTCAAATTCTGCACCTGTAACTAAAATTCATAAAAAAATACAAAGAAATTTAATTTAATTTTAGCAAAATTTCTTCAATTTCAGCTCCTTCTACTAAAAATCTTATGAAAATCCAAAGGAATCGAAGTGAATATCAACTAAATTTACTCAAATTCTGCATCTGTAACTAAAAATCATAAAAAAATTCATAAAGATTTAATTTAATTTTACCACAATTTCTTCAATTTCAGCTCCTTCTACTAAAAATCTTATGAAAATCAAAAGGAATCGAAGTGAATATCAACTAAATTTACTCAAATTCTGCATCTGTAACTAAAAATCATAAAAAAATTTAAAAAAATTTTATGTAATTTCAGCAAAATTTTTTCAATTTCAGCTCCTCCTACTAAACATCTTAAGAAAATCCAAAAGAATCGAAGTGAATTTCAACTATATTTTCTCAAATTCTGCATCTGTAACTAAAAATCATAAAAAAAAACAAAGAAATTTAATTTAATTTCACCAAAACTTCTTCAATTTCAGCTCCTTCTACTAAAAATCTTATGAAAATCCAAAGGAATCGAAGTGAATATCAACTAAATTTACTCAAATTCTGCATCTGTAACTAAAAATCATAAAAAAATTCATAAAGATTTAATTTAATTTTACCACAATTTCTTCAATTTCAGCTCCTTCTACTAAAAATCTTATGAAAATCAAAAGGAATCGAAGTGAATATCAACTAAATTTACTTAAATTCTGCATCTGTAACTAAAAATCATAAAAAAATTTTAAAAAATTTAATTTAATTTCAGCAAAATTTTTTCAATTTCAGCTCCTCCTACTAAACATCTTAAGAAAATCCAAAAGAATCGAAGTGAATTTCAACTATATTTTCTCAAATTCTGCATCTGTAACTAAAAATCATAAAAAAATACAAAGAAATTTAATTTAATTTTAGCAAAATTTCTTCAATTTCAGCTCCTCCTACTTAAAATCTTATGAAAATCCAAAGGAATCGAAGTGAATATCAACTAAATTTACTCAAATTCTGCATCTGTAACTAAAAATCATAAAAAAATACAAAGAAATTTAATTTAGTTTCACCAAAATTTCTTCAATTTCAGCTCCTTCTACTAAAAATCTTATGAAAATCCAAAGGAATCGAAGTGAATATCAAGTAAATTTACTCAAATTCTGCACCTTTCACTAAAAATCATAAAAAAATTCAAAAAGATTTAATTTAATTTTACCAACATTTCTTCAATTTCAGCTCCTCCTACTAAAAATCTTATGAAAATCCAAAGGAATCGAAGTGAATATCAACTAAATTTACTCAAATTCTGCATCTGTAACTAAAAATCATAAAAAAATTCATAAAGATTTAATTTAATTTTACCAACATTTCTTCAATTTCAGCTCCTCCTACTAAAAATCTTAAGAAAA
This sequence comes from Andrena minutula, assembly GCA_929113495.1. NCBI lineage: Eukaryota > Metazoa > Arthropoda > Insecta > Hymenoptera > Andrenidae > Andrena > Andrena minutula. Next base: position 31,248,571 of record OV815993.1, read on the forward strand.
TCCAAAGGAATCAAAGTGAATATCAAGTAAATTTACTCAAATTCTGCACCTTTCACTAAAAAACATAAAAAAATGCACAAAGATTTAATTTAATTTTACCAACATTTCTTCAATTTCAGCTCCTCCTACTAAAAATCTTATGAAAATCCAATTGAATGTAAGTGAATATCAACTAAATTTACTCATATTCTGTATCTGTAACTAAAAATCATAAAAAAATTCAAAAAGATTTATTTTAATTTCACCAAAATTTTTTCAATTTCAGCTCCTCCTACAAAAAATCTTAAGAAAATTCAAAAGAATCGAAGTGAATTTCAACAATACTTACTCAAATTCTGCACCTGTAACTAAAAATCATAAAAAAATACAAAGAAATTTAATTTAATTTCACCAAAATTTCTTCAATTTCAGCTCCTCCTACTAAAAATCTTATGAAAATCCAATAGAATCTATGTGAATATCAACTGAATTTACTCAAATTCTGTATCTGTAACTAAAAATCATAAAAAAATTTAAAAAGATTTAATTTAATTTTACCAACATTTCTTCAATTTCAGCTCCTCCTACTAAAAATCTTATGAAAATCCAAAGGAATCGAAGTGAATATCAACTAAATTTACTCAAATTCTGCATCTGTAACTAAAAATCATAAAAAAATTCAAAAAGATTTAATTTAATTTTACCACAATTTCTTCAATTTCAGCTCGTTCTACTAAAAATCTTATGAAACTCAAAAGGAATCGAAGTGAATATCAACTAAATTTACTCATATTCTGTATCTGTAACTAAAAATCATAAAAAAATACAAAGAAATTTAATTTAATTTCACCAAAATTTCTTCAATTTCAGCTCCTCCTACTAAAAATCTTATGAAAATCCAATAGAATCTATGTGAATATCAACTGAATTTACTCAAATTCTGTATCTGTAACTAAAAATCATAAAAAAATTTAAAAAGATTTAATTTAATTTTACCAACATTTCTTCAATTTCAGCTCCTCCTACTAAAAATCTTATGAAAATCCAAAGGAATCGAAGTGAATATCAACTAAATTTACTCAAATTCTGCATCTGTAACTAAAAATCATAAAAAAATTCATAAAGATTTAATTTAATTTTACCAACATTTCTTCAATTTCAGCTCCTCCTACTAAAAATCTTAAGAAAATCCAAAGGAATCAAAGTGAATATCAAGTAAATTTACTCAAATTCTGCACCTTTCACTAAAAAACATAAAAAAATGCAAAAAGATTTAATTTAATTTTACAAACATTTCTTCAATTTCAGCTCCTCCTACTAAAAATCTTATGAAAATCCAATTGAATGTAAGTGAATATCAACTAAATTTACTCATATTCTGTATCTGTAACTAAAAATCATAAAAAAATACAAAGAAATTTAATTTAATTTTAGCAAAATTTCTTCAATTTCAGCTCCTCCTACTTAAAATCTTATGAAAATCCAAAGGAATCGAAGTGAATATCAACTAAATTTACTCAAATTCTGCATCTGTAACTAAAAATCATAAAAAAATACAAAGAAATTTAATTTAGTTTCACCAAAATTTCTTCAATTTCAGCTCCTTCTACTAAAAATCTTATGAAAATCCAAAGGAATCGAAGTGAATATCAAGTAAATTTACTCAAATTCTGCACCTTTCACTAAAAAACATAAAAAAATTCAAAAAGATTTAATTTAATTTTACCAACATTTCTTCAATTTCAGCTCCTCCTACTAAAAATCTTATGAAAATCCAATTGAATCTAAGTGAATATCAACTAAATTTACTCATATTCTGTATCTGTAACTAAAAATCATAAAAAAATTCAAAAAGATTTAATTTAATTTCACCAAAATTTTTTCAATTTCAGCTCCTCCTATAAAAAATCTTAAGAAAATTCAAAAGAATCGAAGTGAATTTCAACAATATTTTCTCAAATTCTGCACCTGTAACTAAAATTCATAAAAAAATACAAAGAAATTTAATTTAATTTTAGCAAAATTTCTTCAATTTCAGCTCCTTCTACTAAAAATCTTATGAAAATCCAAAGGAATCGAAGTGAATATCAACTAAATTTACTCAAATTCTGCATCTGTAACTAAAAATCATAAAAAAATTCATAAAGATTTAATTTAATTTTACCACAATTTCTTCAATTTCAGCTCCTTCTACTAAAAATCTTATGAAAATCAAAAGGAATCGAAGTGAATATCAACTAAATTTACTCAAATTCTGCATCTGTAACTAAAAATCATAAAAAAATTTTAAAAAATTTAATTTAATTTCAGCAAAATTTTTTCAATTTCAGCTCCTCCTACTAAACATCTTAAGAAAATCCAAAAGAATCGAAGTGAATTTCAACTATATTTTCTCAAATTCTGCATCTGTAACTAAAAATCATAAAAAAATACAAAGAAATTTAATTTAATTTTAGCAAAATTTCTTCAATTTCAGCTCCTCCTACTTAAAATCTTATGAAAATCCAAAGGAATCGAAGTGAATATCAACTAAATTTACTCAAATTCTGCATCTGTAACTAAAAATCATAAAAAAATACAAAGAAATTTAATTTAGTTTCACCAAAATTTCTTCAATTTCAGCTCCTTCTACTAAAAATCTTATGAAAATCCAAAGGAATCGAAGTGAATATCAAGTAAATTTACTCAAATTCTGCATCTGTAACTAAAAATCATAAAAAAATTCATAAAGATTTAATTTAATTTTACCAACATTTCTTCAATTTCAGCTCCTCCTACTAAAAATCTTAAGAAAATCCAAAGGAATCAAAGTGAATATCAAGTAAATTTACTCAAATTCTGCACCTTTCACTAAAAAACATAAAAAAATGCAGAAAGATTTAATTTAATTTTACCAACATTTCTTCAATTTCAGCTCCTCCTACTAAAAATCTTATGAAAATCCAATTGAATGTAAGTGAATATCAACTAAATTTACTCATATTCTGTATCTGTAACTAAAAATCATAAAAAAATTCAAAAAGATTTATTTTAATTTCACCAAAATTTTTTCAATTTCAGCTCCTCCTACAAAAAATCTTAAGAAAATTCAAAAGAATCGAAGTGAATTTCAACAATATTTTCTCAAATTCTGCACCTGTAACTAAAATTCATAAAAAAATACAAAGAAATTTAATTTAATTTTAGCAAAATTTCTTCAATTTCAGCTCCTCCTACTAAAAATCTTATGAAAATCCAATTGAATCTAAGTGAATATCAACTAAATTTACTCATATTCTGTATCTGTAACTAAAAATCATAAAAAAATTCAAAATGATTTAATTTAATTTCACCAAAATTTTTTCAATTTCAGCTCCTCCTACAAAAAATCTTAAGAAAATTCAAAAGAATCGAAGTGAATTTCAACTGTATTTTCTCAAATTCAGCATCAGTAACTAAAAATCATAAAAAAATACAAAGAAATTTAATTTAATTTTACCAACATTTCTTCAATTTCAGCTCCTCCTACTAAAAATCTTATGAAAATCCAAAGGAATCGAAGTGAATATCAACTAAATTTACTCAAATTCTGCATCTGTAACTAAAAATCATAAAAAAATTCAAAAAGATTTAATTTAATTTCAGCAAAATTTTTTCAATTTCAGCTCCTCCTACTAAAAATCTTAAGTAAAAATCCAACAGATTCGAAGTGAATTTCAACTATATTTTCACAAATTCTGCATCTGTAACTAAAAATCATAAAAAAAAACAAAGAAATTTAATTTAATTTCACCAAAACTTCTTCAAGTTCAGCTCCTTCTACTAAAAATCTTATGAAAATCCAAAGGAATCGAAGTGAATATCAACTAAATTTACTCAAATTCTGCATCTGTAACTAAAAATCATAAAAAAATTCATAAAGATTTAATTTAATTTTACCACAATTTCTTCAATTTCAGCTCCTTCTACTAAAAATCTTATGAAAATCAAAAGGAATCGAAGTGAATATCAACTAAATTTACTCAAATTCTGCATCTGTAACTAAAAATCATAAAAAAATTTAAAAAAATTTAATTTAATTTCAGCAAAATTTTTTCAATTTCAGCTCCTCCTACTAAACATCTTAAGAAAATCCAAAAGAATCGAAGTGAATTTCAACTATATTTTCTCAAATTCTGCATCTGTAACTAAAAATCATAAAAAAATACAAAGAAATTTAATTTACTTTCACCAAAATTTCTTCAATTTCAGCTCCTCCTACTAAAAATCTTATGAAAATCCAATTGAATCTAAGTGAATATCAACTAAATTTACTCATATTCTGTATCTGTAACTAAAAATCATAAAAAATTCAAAAAGGTTTAATTTAATTTCACCAAAATTTTTTCAAATTCAGCTCCTCCTACAAAAAATCTTAAGAAAATTCCAAAGAATCGAAGTGTATTTCAACAATATTTTCTCAAATTCTGCACCTGTAACTAAAATTCATAAAAAAATACAAAGAAATTTAATTTAATTTTAGCAAAATTTCTTCAATTTCAGCTCCTTCTACTAAAAATCTTATGAAAATCCAAAGGAATCGAAGTGAATATCAACTAAATTTACTCAAATTCTGCATCTGTAACTAAAAATCATAAAAAAATTCATAAAGATTTAATTTAATTTTACCACAATTTCTTCAATTTCAGCTCCTTCTACTAAAAATCTTATGAAAATCAAAAGGAATCGAAGTGAATATTGTCACGTCCCGGGTTAAGGATTTAATGGGACAAATGACAAAGGGGTTTTTACATAAATTCCAGGCGCGAATCTATAGTTCAGCGCACCGGGAGGCGAGGAAATCAGGTATTTGACGACGTAATTCTGTACACCAGCCTTTTCGATTGTCAGGCGAGAAATGTGAAATTCTGCACGCTAATCGTCTCGAACGGCCGGGAGAATGTTAGATTCAGGGGATTGAAGATTTAGGGAAGGTCAGGCGAGCAATGTTCAATCCTGCACACTAACCATTTCGAACGTCAGGCGAGAAAATGTGAAATTCTGCACACTAATCGTTTCGAATGGCAGGCGAGTAATGTTTAATTCTGCACACTGAAGATTTAGGGAAAGTCAGGCGAGCAATGTTCAATTCTGCACACTAACCATTTCGAACGTCAGGCGAGAAATGTGAAATTCTGCACACTAATCGTATCGAACGGCAGGCGAGTAATGTTTAATTCTGCACACTGGGAATTCAAGGAGAGTCAGGCGAGCAATGTTCAATTCTGCACACTAACCATTTCGAACGTCAGGCGAGAAATGTGAAATTCTGCACACTAATCGTATCGAACGGCAGGCGAGTAATGTTTAATTCTGCACACTGAGGATTTAGGTAGAAGGCGGGAGAGAAATGCGAAATTCTACGCACTAACGGATTTGGGACTGACAGGCGAGAAATGTTTAATTCTGCACACTAACCGTTTTTTGAACGTCAGGCGAGTAATGTTTAATTCTGCACACTAATCGACCAGGGAAGGTTTAAATGAACTGGTTTGTATTGGGGAGACACCCGTTAGAGCACTTGTTTTGGTTTGCTTAGGTAATCGGATTTACCGCTGCATTATTGTAAAAGACACATGTAATACTTCGCGAGATTCGACTAGTCATACGGTTAAGCGAAACCTATGCGTAAGTAAGTTTAGTAAACACCGTGACGCTTTCTGCGGTCGTTGCCCGTAATCAGCTGTTCCGGCAGCCTGTTTGGATTTAGGGATCTTCGTAGCCGAAGGATTGACACAAATAATTCGTAACAGATTTAAAGTAAAACTGTTTATTCACTTTATAGTTTTTGATAATATATAATGCACTATCGTTGTGGAGATAGTTACGTTTTATAATAATGGATTGGCGATGAACATAGCATGTATATAATGGTTATAAGTTATGAATATGAACATGAAATACCAGATATACATATTAATAAGCTAGAATGATTTACGCAATAGGCGTTAATAAGCAATGCAAACAGCAATACACGATAATATGAGCGCAATAAGCTTTGCAATACGAAATAATGTGAATAGCAATACAAGATAATATAAGCGCAATAAGCGTTGCAATATGAAACAATATGAAACAATAAGAATGTGAATAATTGTTATAGATGATGGTGATATACCGTGGTATTAATAGTAATTATAATCTCTTACGATACTTGATGATTGATGGTGATTGAGTTTATTTTAAATGACACTTTGATCGACGAGACCTTAAATGGTTTCGTGTGGATTTCTTCCTTTCGAACAAGGATATTCGTCGAAAGAGAGCGTGTCCCTTCGATCCTGGTATTTCGGCGAAAGAGGACTTCTGTCTCCGGGCCCTTGTATTTATATGATTTTGCAAGGGGTTGTGGGGTGTACCCGCGGTATGGACTTTGCCCTGCTTATATAATATTTTACAGTATGAAGGGGGGTGCGCAGTATGCACCTTGGGCTAATTATAAACATGTGTCATGATAACTTTTGGGGTTTTTGCAGGGAGCAAAGGTTGATCTATATTGGGACTCGCAGTTTTTCTACTAGGGTTTTTATACATAGGATTTCGAATTGCTCAACTCCTCGAATGGATTTTGGGTGTTTTAATAGGAAAGGGACGTCGGTGGGTTTGACTGCTTTGGTCATTGAGAGGGTGTGAGACGTGGTCTCGATTTAAGATATTTGTGGGGCGAGGGACTTGTTTAGATTTGACGTAAGAGAGGAATTTGTGCCGCGTTGGGCGAATAAGGGAAGGAGATTTAATGATTGACCGTCTTGAGATGGGGACCGCTAAGGTACATCGCCAAGGCGGCCAAGGTCGTTGGTAAAGGGGTAAGAATTGAGGTTTGTGGAAGATTTGAGCGTATTTGTAGATAGATTTATAAATGAGTTGAAATAACCGCGCGCGAAAAATCTTGGGGCGTCACACCTCCCCCCTTATATGAAGAAATGCCTGCATTTCTTCACCGTAAGGAGCGGGGTGGACTTTGAAGTTCGTAAGATTGGGCGAAGGGGCAGTGGCATCTTGGAGTTGCTCTCAGATGACTGATGTTGGAGGGAAGGAGTCATCTATAGCGATGACTGTCTTGAGATGGCTCCTTGATGATGATGTGTGATGTTTTTAGGGAGGAGGGATGTGATATTCCTTCCTTCCTGTGGACGGCATAGCCGCGTGACTGGTGGTCGCAAAGAATGTTGCAGTTGCAACGATCTATGGGGGAAATTTATTAGAGTATTTTAATTTGTGTTGGCTTGGGGTCAACCGGGACTCTCGCGCAAGTGGATATCGCGATCGTCAGGTCTGTTATACCGAAGGCTCCTACTAAGTTTCGAAAGGTAACCTTGGTATGTTTCGTTTTCGGTTTCTACAGGAACCAGGTTCCAGTTCTGTATCCGAGCTAATTTCCCGAATAATAGTTCACGCTGAGTGTATTTAGTGCACTCGCGGACACTGGCATTATACGAGAACGCGGCCAAGTTGGTCCATTCGTCCCAGTCAGTGTATCTACCGATAATAAATTTTAAATATTGGGTCAAAACGAGATGCAATCTCTGTAAAGAGCCGTTAGACGGTGGGTGAAAGGCTGTGGTTCGGGATTGTTGGACTTTCCATTTCCACGGTGCCGGTTTTATAAAATTTCTAGTAGAATTTGGTACTTGGTCGGTGAGAATGGCTCTAGGAGCTCCGAAGTGACAAATGAATCTTTTAATAACTTCGTCAGCGATCTTAATTGATGAGTATAAGCTGAGAAGCACGCACACAAAATATTTTACGAATAAATCTTGTATGGGTAATCTATATTTGTTGCCTGCTGTTGTTGTAGGCAGTCGTTCATGTATGATTTCTGATGAGGGAATTGGTGGAATTTCTGCAGATGATATCTTCCGGCGCATCTTTCTGTTTAGTTGAGTCCTTCTGCATTTCCTTCCCTGGCGAGCGCTGGATGTGGTTTTCGCAGAGTCGACGGGGTTGCTGTCACTTGTTGGCGCATGGATCGGTGATTTTGAGAACCGAGGCCTCTTGGAACCGCTTGGTCCACGTTTGGGCCAGTCCTTCAAGTAGTCGTCACATTTGTCGCGCGGTCGTTTGGAGCGTGCCTCCACTGCAGGGGAAGTATAGGATAAGTCGTCTGTAGTGACGTTGAATCCCAGGTCAAAATTCGGGAATTGCAGGATAGGTTTCTTCTGCAAGACTGTACTTAAGTGGTTGAAAACGGTTTGCTGGGACGGTCCCCAGTTAAATGCTGGGTCGTTCTTCAAAAGTTGGGTTAACAGGCGAGCATTTTTAGAAAATTCCAGGATAAACCTTCTATGATATCCGGTTAATCCAAGGACATTTTTGCTTCGTTTTGGCATGCGAGGTGCAGCTTCGGAGAACTTATCGCATTCCCCATGAATCGGGTGCTCTTTGGAGATTAATTTTAGTAAATTTCCTGTCCTTGAAGGAGCTTCCGCAGAAATTTTGAATACTACCAGTTCCAGTGTAGCCGCAAGAGACTTTTGGGAGTTTAGGGGAAGGGTTGGTTTGGCGTATAGCGCAGGGGGTAAGAGTGAGTGCACTTTCGTGAGTGCCTCGAGATCGTGGATCGAAGGATCCAGGGCTAAGAGGGACTTGTTTTTTATTAGGGGGTGGATGGGAGTAGTGCCTATAGGCGTTGTAGTCTCTTTTGGTCTTTTTGGTTTGGATTCTGGAGTTTTTCTGTCGGATTTTTCAACTTCGATGGTGGGCGTTTTACTTGGAGTGTTAATCTCGCTAGAGTTTATAATTTGCGAGTATTCCTTTAGGTCCGGATTATGTACGGAAAAGGAGGATTTTGTCCTCGGCCGTAGCACGACCGGGTTTAGTTGAACTGCAGCGACACTTATGATACCGCTAGTGCTTTGGGGTAGATCGTAAATTGGTGTGCTTCTGCTTGGCTCGTTCCACAATTCGCATCCATCGGCGCTCGGAGGAGTAATTCTCGACTTCGTTTCCCACAAGGCTCTAGGATCTTCCTTGACAGTGAAGGTGCGTTTTCTGCATTCTGAAGTCACGTGTCCGGGCTTCTTACAGTTCCCGCAGATTCGCAGCTCCGTAGGCCTGAAAGGTGGAGGTCGAGACTGGTCCCAATAGGGGACCTGGGGTTTGGGTGCTTGGGACCCGTATTCCGCGACGTGGTTTAGAGGGTTCCTCTCGGAAGGTTGAGCTGGCGGGCCTTGGTTGCTCCAACAGGACCGTGCGTCATGACCTGTCTTGTTGCAGAGCTGGCACGTTAGTTTGGGCGTCTTCTGCTCGGGGAATCGGAGACGGTCCCTGTTAATTTCTTTGTCCGAAATGACAGCTAAATCGAACGCTTCGTTGAGCGTTTCGAATCGGTGTTGTAGTAGCCTCGTCCTTATGTGAGGTGGAAGGCCATCGACGAAAGAATCTAGAGTTAGGCGATCCAGATTCTGCGGGTGATTTCGCGCGAAGTCGCGGTAATATTCCCTATCTTCTTCTAGAATGGCGAATCGGAGGTCCTTTACGCGAGAGATGTACTCCAATATGTGCTCGTTGGATCCCTTGATAACGTTCGCGAGTTCTCCACGATAGTGGTCTGATGTTTTAGCGGGGGAAAATGTACGTTTAAGTCGTTTAACTAATTCATTTACGGTATCGAAGACCCGATCCTCAACAGCCAAGTACGCATGGTCTAGCAGCTTATTTCTCAACAACCTCGCTAGCTGGGGTTCGGCGTGCGAGGGAATCAGAGCCTTAGCCCTATTGCAGGCTCTCGCGAATTGCAAAACGGACATGTTGTGACCGTTAAACTCTGGGACCGTTTCTACGGCGTCTTTTAATGTGATCTGGGGCGATGGATCCTGGTCCGGAATATAATTATAATTTAATACTGGTTTCCTATCGAAACGGGAGGAACCTGGAGTAGCAAAATTGTTTGCCGTTGGCGGAGGTATAAGAAGTTTTTCCATCATTTCGCGGATGGCTTGAATTTGACTAGAGAGATCTTCCGCCGCGGGGCCGTCTGAACCGGCGGCTACGTCCGAACGCGTTTTGGATTGCGGATCTACGACATGTTTCGCGTGCAAGCGTTCGATTTCAGCTTGTTTTTCCCGCAATAGTTGTATCCGATCCATTAATTCGACGGTCGCGGTGTCTATTCTGTTAGTGGAAGGATCCGCGTCTTGATCCATTACGGGAGAGTCGTCGGCTTCACCGTACACAGACATGTTTAAAGTAAAATTTGATTGCACCGAGGGCAATTGTGGAATGTATAGGCCGTTTGGCAGTAATAATTTTCAGATACTGTCACCGTATTTGCTGGGTCCAACCAGGAGCAGCACAAGCAAATTTCGTTGACTTGGTTCGTTGTAGCTAAACGCAGTTTTACACATATTAATGTTTACATATGTGTAGTTTTGGTTTCTAGCACGCGGCTTCTATACGCTACCGCGATCTGCTGTGGCCTTGCAATATACATATTAATTGTCGGGACCTTGTGGGTACCATCTCAAAGAAACTTTTCTCTCGACGGTAGACGAAGATCCCACCGCTGTCACCAAAATTTTGTCACGTCCCGGGTTAAGGATTTAATGGGACAAATGACAAAGGGGTTTTTACATAAATTCCAGGCGCGAATCTATAGTTCAGCGCACCGGGAGGCGAGGAAATCAGGTATTTGACGACGTAATTCTGTACACCAGCCTTTTCGATTGTCAGGCGAGAAATGTGAAATTCTGCACGCTAATCGTCTCGAACGGCCGGGAGAATGTTAGATTCAGGGGATTGAAGATTTAGGGAAGGTCAGGCGAGCAATGTTCAATCCTGCACACTAACCATTTCGAACGTCAGGCGAGAAAATGTGAAATTCTGCACACTAATCGTTTCGAATGGCAGGCGAGTAATGTTTAATTCTGCACACTGAAGATTTAGGGAAAGTCAGGCGAGCAATGTTCAATTCTGCACACTAACCATTTCGAACGTCAGGCGAGAAATGTGAAATTCTGCACACTAATCGTATCGAACGGCAGGCGAGTAATGTTTAATTCTGCACACTGGGAATTCAAGGAGAGTCAGGCGAGCAATGTTCAATTCTGCACACTAACCATTTCGAACGTCAGGCGAGAAATGTGAAATTCTGCACACTAATCGTATCGAACGGCAGGCGAGTAATGTTTAATTCTGCACACTGAGGATTTAGGTAGAAGGCGGGAGAGAAATGCGAAATTCTACGCACTAACGGATTTGGGACTGACAGGCGAGAAATGTTTAATTCTGCACACTAACCGTTTTTTGAACGTCAGGCGAGTAATGTTTAATTCTGCACACTAATCGACCAGGGAAGGTTTAAATGAACTGGTTTGTATTGGGGAGACACCCGTTAGAGCACTTGTTTTGGTTTGCTTAGGTAATCGGATTTACCGCTGCATTATTGTAAAAGACACATGTAATACTTCGCGAGATTCGACTAGTCATACGGTTAAGCGAAACCTATGCGTAAGTAAGTTTAGTAAACACCGTGACGCTTTCTGCGGTCGTTGCCCGTAATCAGCTGTTCCGGCAGCCTGTTTGGATTTAGGGATCTTCGTAGCCGAAGGATTGACACAAATAATTCGTAACAGATTTAAAGTAAAACTGTTTATTCACTTTATAGTTTTTGATAATATATAATGCACTATCGTTGTGCAGATAGTTACGTTTTATAATAATGGATTGGCGATGAACATAGCATGTATATAATGGTTATAAGTTATGAATATGAACATGAAATACCAGATATACATATTAATAAGCTAGAATGATTTACGCAATAGGCGTTAATAAGCAATGCAAACAGCAATACACGATAATATGAGCGCAATAAGCTTTGCAATACGAAATAATGTGAATAGCAATACAAGATAATATAAGCGCAATAAGCGTTGCAATATGAAACAATATGAAACAATAAGAATGTGAATAATTGTTATAGATGATGGTGATATACCGTGGTATTAATAGTAATTATAATCTCTTACGATACTTGATGATTGATGGTGATTGAGTTTATTTTAAATGACACTTTGATCGACGAGACCTTAAATGGTTTCGTGTGGATTTCTTCCTTTCGAACAAGGATATTCGTCGAAAGAGAGCGTGTCCCTTCGATCCTGGTATTTCGGCGAAAGAGGACTTCTGTCTCCGGGCCCTTGTATTTATATGATTTTGCAAGGGGTTGTGGGGTGTACCCGCGGTATGGACTTTGCCCTGCTTATATAATATTTTACAGTATGAAGGGGGGTGCGCAGTATGCACCTTGGGCTAATTATAAACATGTGTCATGATAACTTTTGGGGTCTTTGCAGGGAGCAAAGGTTGATCTATATTGGGACTCGCAATGGATTTTGGGTGTTTTAATAGGAAAGGGACGTCGGTGGGTTTGACTGCTTTGGTCATTGAGAGGGTGTGAGACGTGGTCTCGATTTAAGATATTTGTGGGGCGAGGGACTTGTTTAGATTTGACGTAAGAGAGGAATTTGTGCCGCGTTGGGCGAATAAGGGAAGGAGATTTAATGATTGACCGTCTTGAGATGGGGACCGCTAAGGTACATCGCCAAGGCGGCCAAGGTCGTTGGTAAAGGGGTAAGAATTGAGGTTTGTGGAAGATTTGAGCGTATTTGTAGATAGATTTATAAATGAGTTGAAATAACCGCGCGCGAAAAATCTTGGGGCGTCACAATATCAACTAAATTTACTCAAATTCTGCATCTGTAACTAAAAATCATAAAAAAATTTTAAAAAATTTAATTTAATTTCAGCAAAATTTTTTCAATTTCAGCTCCTCCTACTAAACATCTTAAGAAAATCCAAAAGAATCGAAGTGAATTTCAACTATATTTTCTCAAATTCTGCATCTGTAACTAAAAATCATAAAAAAATACAAAGAAATTTAATTTAATTTCACCAAAATTTCTTCAATTTCAGCTCCTTCTACTAAAAATCTTATGAAAATCCAAAGGAATCGAAATGAATATCAAGTAAATTTACTCAAATTCTGCACCTTTCACTAAAAAACATAAAAAAATGCAAAAAGATTTAATTTAATTTTACAAACATTTCTTCAATTTCAGCTCCTCCTACTAAAAATCTTATGAAAATCCAATTGAATGTACGTGAATATCAACTAAATTTACTCATATTCTGTATCTGTAACTAAAAATCATAAAAAAATTCATAAAGATTTAATTTAATTTCACCACAATTTCTTCAATTTCAGCTCCTACTAAAAATCTTAAGAAAATGCAAAAGAATCGAAGTGAATTTCAACTATATTATCTCAAATTCTGCACCTTTCACTAAAAATCATAAAAAAATTCAAAAAGATTTAATTTAATTTTACCAACATTTCTTCAATTTCAGCTCCTCCTACTAAAAATCTTAAGAAAATCCAAAGGAATCAAAGTGAATATCAAGTAAATTTACTCAAATTCTGCACCTTTCACTAAAAAACATAAAAAAATGCAAAAAGATTTAATTTAATTTTACAAACATTTCTTCAATTTCAGCTCCTCCTACTAAAAATCTTATGAAAATCCAATTGAATGTAAGTGAATATCAACTAAATTTACTCATATTCTGTATCTGTAACTAAAAATCATAAAAAAATTCAAAAAGATTTATTTTAATTTCACCAAAATTTTTTCAATTTCAGCTCCTCCTACAAAAAATCTTAAGAAAATTCAAAAGAATCGAAGTGAATTTCAACAATACTTTCTCAAATTCTGCACCTGTAACTAAAAATCATAAAAAAATACAAAGAAATTTAATTTAATTTCACCAAAATTTCTTCAATTTCAGCTCCTTCTACTAAAAATCTTATGAAAATCCAAAGGAATCGAAATGAATATCAAGTAAATTTACTCAAATTCTGCACCTTTCACTAAAAAACATAAAAAAATTCAAAAAGATTTAATTTAATTTTACCAACATTTCTTCAATTTCAGCTCCTCCTACTAAAAATCTTATGAAAATCCAATTGAATCTAAGTGAATATCAACTAAATTTACTCAAATTCTGCATCTGTAACTAAAAATCATAAAAAAATTCATAAAGATTTAATTTAATTTTACCAACATTTCTTCAATTTCAGCTCCTACTAAAAATCTTATGAAAATCCAAAGGAATCGATGTGAATATCAACTAAATTTACTCAAATTCTGCATCTGTAACTAAAATCATAAAAAAATTCAAAAAGATTTAATTTAATTTCACCACAATTTCTTCAATTTCAGCTCCTACTAAAAATCTTAAGAAAATGCAAAAGAATCGAAGTGAATTTCAACTATATTATCTCAAATTCGGCACCTTTCACTAAAATCATAAAAAAATTCAAAAAGATTTAATTTAATTTTACCAACATTTCTTCAATTTCAGCTCCTCCTACTAAAAATCTTATGAAAATCCAAAGGAATCGAAGTGAATATCAACTAAATTTACTCAAATTCTGCATCTGTAACTAAAAATCATAAAAAAATTCAAAAAGATTTAATTTAATTTTACCACAATTTCTTCAATTTCAGCTCGTTCTACTAAAAATCTTATGAAACTCAAAAGGAATCGAAGTGAATATCAACTAAATTTACTCATATTCTGTATCTGTAACTAAAAATCATAAAAAAATTCAAAAAGATTTAATTTAATTTCACCAAAATTTTTTCAATTTCAGCTCCTCTTACTAAAAATCTTAAGAAAGTCCAAAAGAATCGAAGAGAATTTCAACTATATATATTTTCTCAAATTCTGCATCTGTAACTAAAAATCATAAAAAAATACAAAGAAATTTAATTTAATTTCACCAAAATTTCTTCAATTTCAGCTCCTTCTACTAAAAATCTTATGAAAATCCAAAGGAATCGAAATGAATATCAAGTAAATTTACTCAAATTCTGCACCTTTCACTAAAAAACATAAAAAAATTCAAAAAGATTTAATTTAATTTTACCAACATTTCTTCAATTTCAGCTCCTCCTACTAAAAATCTTATGAAAATCCAATTGAATCTAAGTGAATATCAACTAAATTTACTCAAATTCTGCACCTTTCACTAAAAAACATAAAAAAATGCAAAAAGATTTAATTTAATTTTACCAACATTTCTTCAATTTCAGCTCCTCCTACTAAAAATCTTATGAAAATCCAATTGAATGTAAGTGAATATCAACTAAATTTACTCATATTCTGTATCTGTAACTAAAAATCATAAAAAAATTCAAAAAGATTTATTTTAATTTCACCAAAATTTTTTCAATTTCAGCTCCTCCTACAAAAAATCTTAAGAAAATTCAAAAGAATCGAAGTGAATTTCAACAATACTTTCTCAAATTCTGCACCTGTAACTAAAAATCATAAAAAAATACAAAGAAATTTAATTTAATTTCACCAAAATTTCTTCAATTTCAGCTCCTTCTACTAAAAATCTTATGAGAATCCAAAGGAATCGAAATGAATATCAAGTAAATTTACTCAAATTCTGCACCTTTCACTAAAAAACATAAAAAAATTAAAAAAGATTTAATTTAATTTCACCACAATTTCTTCAATTTCAGCTCCTACTAAAAATCTTAAGAAAATGCAAAAGAATCGAAGTGAATTTCAACTATATTATCTCAAATTCTGCACCTTTCACTAAAATCATAAAAAAATTCAAAAAGATTTAATTTAATTTTACCAACATTACTTCAATTTCAGCTCCTCCTAATAAAAATCTTAAGAAAATCCAAAGGAATCAAAGTGAATATCAAGTAAATTTACTCAAATTCTGCACCTTTCACTAAAAAACATAAAAAAATTCAAAAAGATTTAATTTAATTTTACCAACATTTCTTCAATTTCAGCTCCTCCTACTAAAAATCTTATGAAAATCCAATTGAATGTAAGTGAATATCAACTAAATTTACTCATATTCTGTATCTGTAACTAAAAATCATAAAAAAATTCAAAAAGATTTATTTTAATTTCACCAAAATTTTTTCAATTTCAGCTCCTCCTACAAAAAATCTTAAGAAAATTCAAAAGAATCGAAGTGAATTTCAACAATACTTTCTCAAATTCTGCACCTGTAACTAAAAATCATAAAAAAATACAAAGAAATTTAATTTAATTTCACCAAAATTTCTTCAATTTCAGCTCCTACTAAAAATCTTATGAAAATCCAAAGGAATCGAAGTGAATATCAACTAAATTTACTCAAATTCTGCATCTGTAACTAAAAATCATAAAAAAATTCATAAAGATTTAATTTAATTTTACCAACATTTCTTCAATTTCAGCTCCTACTAAAAATCTTATGAAAATCCAAAGGAATCGATGTGAATATCAACTAAATTTACTCAAATTCTGCATCTGTAACTAAAAATCATATAAAAATTCAAAAAGATTTAATTTAATTTCACCACAATTTCTTCAATTTCAGCTCCTACTAAAAATCTTAAGAAAATGCAAAAGAATCGAAGTGAATTTCAACAATACTTTCTCAAATTCTGCACCTGTAACTAAAAATCATAAAAAAATACAAAGAAATTTAATTTAATTTCACCAAAATTTCTTCAATTTCAGCTCCTTCTACTAAAAATCTTATGAAAATCCAAAGGAATCGAAATGAATATCAAGTAAATTTACTCAAATTCTGCACCTTTCACTAAAAAACATAAAAAAATTCAAAAAGATTTAATTTAATTTTACCAACATTTCTTCAATTTCA
This sequence comes from Andrena minutula, assembly GCA_929113495.1. Lineage (NCBI taxonomy): Eukaryota > Metazoa > Arthropoda > Insecta > Hymenoptera > Andrenidae > Andrena > Andrena minutula. The sequence continues at coordinate 31,265,258 of OV815993.1, forward strand.
GCTCCTCCTACTAAAAATCTTATGAAAATCCAATTGAATCTAAGTGAATATCAACTAAATTTACTTAAATTCTGCATCTGTAACTAAAAATCATAAAAAAATTCATAAAGATTTAATTTAATTTCACCACAATTTCTTCAATTTCAGCTCCTACTAAAAATCTTAAGAAAATGCAAAAGAATCGAAGTGAATTTCAACTATATTATCTCAAATTCTGCACCTTTCACGAAAAATCATAAAAAAATTCAAAAAGATTTAATTTAATTTTACCAACATTTCTTCAATTTCAGCTCCTCCTACTAAAAATCTTAAGAAAATCCAAAGGAATCAAAGTGAATATCAAGTAAATTTACTCAAATTCTGCACCTTTCACTAAAAAACATAAAAAAATGAAAACAGATTTAATTTAATTTTACAAACATTTCTTCAATTTCAGCTCCTCCTACTAAAAATCTTATGAAAATCCAATTGAATGTAAGTGAATATCAACTAAATTTACTCATATTCTGTATCTGTATCTAAAAATCATAAAAAAATTCAAAAAGATTTATTTTAATTTCACCAAAATTTTTTCAATTTCAGCTCCTCCTACAAAAAATCTTAAGAAAATTCAAAAGAATCGAAGTGAATTTCAACAATACTTTCTCAAATTCTGCACCTGTAACTAAAAATCATAAAAAAATACAAAGAAATTTAATTTAATTTCACCAAAATTTCTTCAATTTCAGCTCCTTCTACTAAAAATCTTATGAAAATCCAAAGGAATCGAAATGAATATCAAGTAAATTTACTCAAATTCTGCACCTTTCACTAAAAAACATAAAAAAATTCAAAAAGATTTAATTTAATTTTACCAACATTTCTTCAATTTCAGCTCCTCCTACTAAAAATCTTATGAAAATCCAATTGAATCTAAGTGAATATCAACTAAATTTACTCAAATTCTGCATCTGTAACTAAAAATCATAAAAAAATTCATAAAGATTTAATTTAATTTTACCAACATTTCTTCAATTTCAGCTCCTACTAAAAATCTTATGAAAATCCAAAGGAATCGATGTGAATATCAACTAAATTTACTCAAATTCTGCATCTGTAACTAAAATCATAAAAAAATTCAAAAAGATTTAATTTAATTTCACCACAATTTCTTCAATTTCAGCTCCTACTAAAAATCTTAAGAAAATGCAAAAGAATCGAAGTGAATTTCAACTATATTATCTCAAATTCGGCACCTTTCACTAAAATCATAAAAAAATTCAAAAAGATTTAATTTAATTTTACCAACATTTCTTCAATTTCAGCTCCTTCTACTAAAAATCTTATGAAAATCCAAAGGAATCGAAATGAATATCAAGTAAATTTACTCAAATTCTGCACCTTTCACTAAAAAACATAAAAAAATTCAAAAAGATTTAATTTAATTTTACCAACATTTCTTCAATTTCAGCTCCTCCTACTAAAAATCTTATGAAAATCCAATTGAATGTAAGTGAATATCAACTAAATTTACTCATATTCTGTATCTGTAACTAAAAATCATAAAAAAATTCAAAAAGATTTATTTTAATTTCACCAAAATTTTTTCAATTTCAGCTCCTCCTACTAAAAATCTTAAGAAAATTCAAAAGAATCGAAGTGAATTTCAACAATACTTTCTCAAATTCTGCACCTGTAACTAAAAATCATAAAAAAATACAAAGAAATTTAATTTAATTTCACCAAAATTTCTTCAATTTCAGCTCCTTCTACTAAAAATCTTATGAAAATCCAAAGGAATCGAAATGAATATCAAGTAAATTTACTCAAATTCTGCACCTTTCACTAAAAAACATAAAAAAATTCAAAAAGATTTAATTTAATTTTACCAACATTTCTTCAATTTCAGCTCCTCCTACTAAAAATCTTATGAAAATCCAATTGAATCTAAGTGAATATCAACTAAATTTACTCAAATTCTGCATCTGTAACTAAAAATCATAAAAAAATTCATAAAGATTTAATTTAATTTCACCACAATTTCTTCAATTTCAGCTCCTACTAAAAATCTTAAGAAAATGCAAAAGAATCGAAGTGAATTTCAACTATATTATCTCAAATTCTGCACCTTACACGAAAAATCATAAAAAAATTCAAAAAGATTTAATTTAATTTTACCAACATTTCTTCAATTTCAGCTCCTCCTACTAAAAATCTTAAGAAAATCCAAAGGAATCAAAGTGAATATCAAGTAAATTTACTCAAATTCTGCACCTTTCACTAAAAAACATAAAAAAATGCAAAAAGATTTAATTTAATTTTACAAACATTTCTTCAATTTCAGCTCCTCCTACTAAAAATCTTATGAAAATCCAATTGAATGTAAGTGAATATCAACTAAATTTACTCATATTCTGTATCTGTAACTAAAAATCATAAAAAAGTTCAAAAAGATTTATTTTAATTTCACCAAAATTTTTTCAATTTCAGCTCCTACTAAAAATCTTATGAAAATCCAAAGGAATCGATGTGAATATCAACTAAATTTACTCAAATTCTGCATCTGTAACTGAAAATCATAAAAAAATTCAAAAAGATTTAATTTAATTTCACCACAATTTCTTCAATTTCAGCTCCTACTAAAAATCTTAAGAAAATGCAAAAGAATCGAAGTGAATTTCAACTATAATATCTCAAATTCTGCACCTTTCACTAAAATCATAAAAAAATTCAAAAATATTTAATTTAATTTCATCAAAATTTTTTCAATTTCAGCTCCTCTTACTAAAAATCTTAAGAAAGTCCAAAAGAATCGAAGAGAATTTCAACTGTATTTTCTAAAATTCAGCATCTGTAACTAAAAATCATAAAAAAATACAAAGAAATTTAATTTAATTTCACCAAAATTTCTTCAATTTCAGCTCCTTCTACTAAAAATCTTATGAAAATCCAAAGGAATCGAAATGAATATCAAGTAAATTTACTCAAATTCTGCACCTTTCACTAAAAAACATAAAAAAATTCAAAAAGATTTAATTTAATTTTACCAACATTTCTTCAATTTCAGCTCCTCCTACTAAAAATCTTATGAAAATCCAAAGGAATCGATGTGAATATCAACTAAATTTACTCAAATTCTGCATCTGTAACTAAAAATCATATAAAAATTCAAAAAGATTTAATTTAATTTCACCACAATTTCTTCAATTTCAGCTCCTACTAAAAATCTTAAGAAAATGCAAAAGAATCGAAGTGAATTTCAACAATACTTTCTCAAATTCTGCACCTGTAACTAAAAATCATAAAAAAATACAAAGAAATTTAATTTAATTTTACCAACATTTCTTCAATTTCAGCTCCTCCTACTAAAAATCTTATGAAAATCCAATTGAATGTAAGTGAATATCAACTAAATTTACTCATATTCTGTATCTGTAACTAAAAATCATAAAAAAATTCAAAAAGATTTATTTTAATTTCACCAAAATTTTTTCAATTTCAGCTCCTCCTACAAAAAATCTTAAGAAAATTCAAAAGAATCGAAGTGAATTTCAACAATACTTTCTCAAATTCTGCACCTGTAACTAAAAATCATAAAAAAATACAAAGAAATTTAATTTAATTTCACCAAAACTTCTTCAATTTCAGCTCCTACTAAAAATCTTAAGAAAATGCAAAAGAATCGAAGTGAATTTCAACTATATTATCTCAAACTCTGCACCTTTCACAAAAATCATAAAAAAATTCAAAAAGATTTAATTTAATTTTACCAACATTTCTTCAATTTCAGCTCCTCCTACTAAAAATCTTATGAAAATCCAAAGGAATCGAAGTGAATATCAACTAAATTTACTCAAATTCTGCATCTGTAACTAAAAATCATAAAAAAATTCAAAAAGATTTAATTTAATTTCACCACAATTTCTTCAATTTCAGCTCCTACTAAAAATCTTAAGAAAATGCAAAAGAATCGAAGTGAATTTCAACTATATTATCTCAAATTCTGCACCTTTCACTAAAATCATAAAAAAATTCAAAAAGATTTAATTTAATTTCACCAAAATTTTTTCAATTTCAGCTCCTCTTACTAAAAATCTTAAGAAAGTCCAAAAGAATCGAAGAGAATTTCAACTATATTTTCTCAAATTCTGCATCTGTAACTAAAAATCATAAAAAAATACAAAGAAATTTAATTTAATTTCACCAAAATTTCTTCAATTTCAGCTCCTTCTACTAAAAATCTTATGAAAATCCAAAGGAATCGAAATGAATATCAAGTAAATTTACTCAAATTCTGCACCTTTCACTAAAAAACATAAAAAAATTCAAAAAGATTTAATTTAATTTTACCAACATTTCTTCAATTTCAGCTCCTCCTACTAAAAATCTTATGAAAATCCAATTGAATCTAAGTGAATATCAACTAAATTTACTCAAATTCTGCATCTGTAACTAAAAATCATAAAAAAATTCATAAAGATTTAATTTAATTTTACCAACATTTCTTCAATTTCAGCTCCTACTAAAAATCTTATGAAAATGCAAAGGAATCGATGTGAATATCAATTAAATTTACTCAAATTCTGCATCTGTAACTAAAAATCATAAAAAAATTCAAAAAGATTTAATTTAATTTCACCACAATTTCTTCAATTTCAGCTCCTACTAAAAATCTTAAGAAAATGCAAAAGAATCGAAGTGAATTTCAACTATATTATCTCAAACTCTGCACCTTTCACTAAAATCATAAAAAAATTCAAAAAGATTTAATTTAATTTTACCAACATTTCTTCAATTTCAGCTCCTCCTACTAAAAATCTTATGAAAATCCAAAGGAATCGAAGTGAATATCAACTAAATTTACTCAAATTCTGCATCTGTAACTAAAAATCATAAAAAAATTCAAAAAGATTTAATTTAATTTTACCACAATTTCTTCAATTTCAGCTCGTTCTACTAAAAATCTTATGAAACTCAAAAGGAATCGAAGTGAATATCAACTAAATTTACTCATATTCTGTATCTGTAACTAAAAATCATAAAAAAATTCAAAAAGATTTAATTTAATTTCACCAAAATTTTTTCAATTTCAGCTCCTCTTACTAAAAATCTTAAGAAAGTCCAAAAGAATCGAAGAGAATTTCAACTATATATATTTTCTCAAATTCTGCATCTGTAACTAAAAATCATAAAAAAATACAAAGAAATTTAATTTAATTTCACCAAAATTTCTTCAATTTCAGCTCCTTCTACTAAAAATCTTATGAAAATTCAAAGGAATCGAAATGAATATCAAGTAAATTTACTCAAATTCTGCACCTTTCACTAAAAAACATAAAAAAATTCAAAAAGATTTAATTTAATTTTACCAACATTTCTTCAATTTCAGCTCCTCCTACTAAAAATCTTATGAAAATCCAATTGAATCTAAGTGAATATCAACTAAATTTACTCAAATTCTGCACCTTTCACTAAAAAACATAAAAAAATTCAAAAAGATTTAATTTAATTTTACCAACATTTCTTCAATTTCAGCTCCTCCTACTAAAAATCTTATGAAAATCCAATTGAATGTAAGTGAATATCAACTAAATTTACTCATATTCTGTATCTGTAACTAAAAATCATAAAAAAATTCAAAAAGATTTATTTTAATTTCACCAAAATTTTTTCAATTTCAGCTCCTCCTACAAAAAATCTTAAGAAAATTCAAAAGAATCGAAGTGAATTTCAACAATACTTTCTCAAATTCTGCACCTGTAACTAAAAATCATAAAAAAATACAAAGAAATTTAATTTAATTTCACCAAAATTTCTTCAATTTCAGCTCCTTCTACTAAAAATCTTATGAGAATCCAAAGGAATCGAAATGAATATCAAGTAAATTTACTCAAATTCTGCACCTTTCACTAAAAAACATAAAAAAATTCAAAAAGATTTAATTTAATTTCACCACAATTTCTTCAATTTCAGCTCCTACTAAAAATCTTAAGAAAATGCAAAAGAATCGAAGTGAATTTCAACTATAATATCTCAAATTCTGCACCTTTCACTAAAATCATAAAAAAATTCAAAAAGATTTAATTTAATTTTACCAACATTACTTCAATTTCAGCTCCTCCTAATAAAAATCTTAAGAAAATCCAAAGGAATCAAAGAGAATATCAAGTAAATTTACTCAAATTCTGCACCTTTCACTAAAAAACATAAAAAAATTCAAACAGATTTAATTTAATTTTACCAACATTTCTTCAATTTCAGCTCCTCCTACTAAAAATCTTATGAAAATCCAATTGAATGTAAGTGAATATCAACTAAATTTACTCATATTCTGCATCTGTAACTAAAAATCATAAAAAAATTCATAAAGATTTAATTTAATTTTACCAACATTTCTTCAATTTCAGCTCCTACTAAAAATCTTATGAAAATCCAAAGGAATCGAAGTGAATATCAACTAAATTTACTCAAATTCTGCATCTGTAACTAAAAATCATAAAAAAATTCATAAAGATTTAATTTAATTTTACCAACATTTCTTCAATTTCAGCTCCTACTAAAAATCTTATGAAAATCCAAAGGAATCGATGTGAATATCAACTAAATTTACTCAAATTCTGCATCTGTAACTAAAAATCATATAAAAATTCAAAAAGATTTAATTTAATTTCACCACAATTTCTTCAATTTCAGCTCCTACTAAAAATCTTAAGAAAATGCAAAAGAATCGAAGTGAATTTCAACAATACTTTCTCAAATTCTGCACCTGTAACTAAAAATCATAAAAAAATACAAAGAAATTTAATTTAATTTCACCAAAATTTCTTCAATTTCAGCTCCTTCTACTAAAAATCTTATGAAAATCCAAAGGAATCGAAATGAATATCAAGTAAATTTACTCAAATTCTGCACCTTTCACTAAAAAACATAAAAAAATTCAAAAAGATTTAATTTAATTTTACCAACATTTCTTCAATTTCAGCTCCTCCTACTAAAAATCTTATGAAAATCCAATTGAATCTAAGTGAATATCAACTAAATTTACTCAAATTCTGCATCTGTAACTAAAAATCATAAAAAAATTCATAAAGATTTAATTTAATTTCACCACAATTTCTTCAATTTCAGCTCCTACTAAAAATCTTAAGAAAATGCAAAAGAATCGAAGTGAATTTCAACTATATTATCTCAAATTCTGCACCTTTCACGAAAAATCATAAAAAAATTCAAAAAGATTTAATTTAATTTTACCAACATTTCTTCAATTTCAGCTCCTCCTACTAAAAATCTTAAGAAAATCCAAAGGAATCAAAGTGAATATCAAGTAAATTTACTCAAATTCTGCACCTTTCACTAAAAAACATAAAAAAATGCAAAAAGATTTAATTTAATTTTACAAACATTTCTTCAATTTCAGCTCCTCCTACTAAAAATCTTATGAAAATCCAATTGAATGTAAGTGAATATCAACTAAATTTACTCATATTCTGTATCTGTAACTAAAAATCATAAAAAAATTCAAAAAGTTTTATTTTAATTTCACCAAAATTTTTTCAATTTCAGCTCCTCCTACAAAAAATCTTAAGAAAATTCAAAAGAATCGAAGTGAATTTCAACAATACTTTCTCAAATTCTGCACCTGTAACTAAAAATCATAAAAAAATACAAAGAAATTTAATTTAATTTCACCAAAATTTCTTCAATTTCAGCTCCTTCTACTAAAAATCTTATGAAAATCCAAAGGAATCGAAATGAATATCAAGTAAATTTACTCAAATTCTGCACCTTTCACTAAAAAACATAAAAAAATTCAAAAAGATTTAATTTAATTTTACCAACATTTCTTCAATTTCAGCTCCTCCTACTAAAAATCTTATGAAAATCCAATTGAATCTAAGTGAATATCAACTAAATTTACTCAAATTCTGCATCTGTAACTAAAAATCATAAAAAAATTCATAAAGATTTAATTTAATTTTACCAACATTTCTTCAATTTCAGCTCCTACTAAAAATCTTATGAAAATCCAAAGTAATCGATGTGAATATCAACTAAATTTACTCAAATTCTGCATCTGTAACTAAAATCATAAAAAAATTCAAAAAGATTTAATTTAATTTCACCACAATTTCTTCAATTTCAGCTCCTACTAAAAATCTTAAGAAAATGCAAAAGAATCGAAGTGAATTTCAACTATATTATCTCAAATTCGGCACCTTTCACTAAAATCATAAAAAAATTCAAAAAGATTTAATTTAATTTTACCAACATTTCTTCAATTTCAGCTCCTTCTACTAAAAATCTTATGAAAATCCAAAGGAATCGAAATGAATATCAAGTAAATTTACTCAAATTCTGCACCTTTCACTAAAAAACATAAAAAAATTCAAAAAGATTTAATTTAATTTTACCAACATTTCTTCAATTTCAGCTCCTCCTACTAAAAATCTTATGAAAATCCAATTGAATGTAAGTGAATATCAACTAAATTTACTCATATTCTGTATCTGTAACTAAAAATCATAAAAAAATTCAAAAAGATTTATTTTAATTTCACCAAAATTTTTTCAATTTCAGCTCCTCCTACAAAAAATCTTAAGAAAATTCAAAAGAATCGAAGTGAATTTCAACAATACTTTCTCAAATTCTGCACCTGTAACTAAAAATCATAAAAAAAAACAAAGAAATTTAATTTAATTTCACCAAAATTTCTTCAATTTCAGCTCCTTCTACTAAAAATCTTATGAAAATCCAAAGGAATCGAAATGAATATCAAGTAAATTTACTCAAATTCTGCACCTTTCACTAAAAAACATAAAAAAATTCAAAAAGATTTAATTTAATTTTACCAACATTTCTTCAATTTCAGCTCCTCCTACTAAAAATCTTATGAAAATCCAATTGAATCTAAGTGAATATCAACTAAATTTACTCAAATTCTGCATCTGTAACTAAAAATCATAAAAAAATTCATAAAGATTTAATTTAATTTCACCACAATTTCTTCAATTTCAGCTCCTACTAAAAATCTTAAGAAAATGCAAAAGAATCGAAGTGAATTTCAACTATATTATCTCAAATTCTGCACCTTACACGAAAAATCATAAAAAAATTCAAAAAGATTTAATTTAATTTTACCAACATTTCTTCAATTTCAGCTCCTCCTACTAAAAATCTTAAGAAAATCCAAAGGAATCAAAGTGAATATCAAGTAAATTTACTCAAATTCTGCACCTTTCACTAAAAAACATAAAAAAATGCAAAAAGATTTAATTTAATTTTACAAACATTTCTTCAATTTCAGCTCCTCCTACTAAAAATCTTATGAAAATCCAATTGAATGTAAGTGAATATCAACTAAATTTACTCATATTCTGTATCTGTAACTAAAAATCATAAAAAAGTTCAAAAAGATTTATTTTAATTTCACCAAAATTTTTTCAATTTCAGCTCCTACTAAAAATCTTATGAAAATCCAAAGGAATCGATGTGAATATCAACTAAATTTACTCAAATTCTGCATCTGTAACTGAAAATCATAAAAAAATTCAAAAAGATTTAATTTAATTTCACCACAATTTCTTCAATTTCAGCTCCTACTAAAAATCTTAAGAAAATGCAAAAGAATCGAAGTGAATTTCAACTATAATATCTCAAATTCTGCACCTTTCACTAAAATCATAAAAAAATTCAAAAATATTTAATTTAATTTCATCAAAATTTTTTCAATTTCAGCTCCTCTTACTAAAAATCTTAAGAAAGTCCAAAAGAATCGAAGAGAATTTCAACTGTATTTTCTAAAATTCAGCATCTGTAACTAAAAATCATAAAAAAATACAAAGAAATTTAATTTAATTTCACCAAAATTTCTTCAATTTCAGCTCCTTCTACTAAAAATCTTATGAAAATCCAAAGGAATCGAAATGAATATCAAGTAAATTTACTCAAATTCTGCACCTTTCACTAAAAAACATAAAAAAATTCAAAAAGATTTAATTTAATTTTACCAACATTTCTTCAATTTCAGCTCCTCCTACTAAAAATCTTATGAAAATCCAATTGAATCTAAGTGAATATCAACTAAATTTACTCATATTCTGTATCTGTAACTAAAAATCATAAAAAAATTCAAAAAGATTTAATTTAATTTTACCAACATTTCTTCAATTTCAGCTCCTCCTACTAAAAATCTTAAGAAAATCCAAAGGAATCAAAGTGAATATCAAGTAAATTTACTCAAATTCTGCACCTTTCACTAAAAAACATAAAAAAATGCAAAAAGATTTAATTTAATTTTACCAACATTTCTTCAATTTCAGCTCCTCCTACTAAAAATCTTATGAAAATCCAATTGAATGTAAGTGAATATCAACTAAATTTACTCATATTCTGTATCTGTAACTAAAAATCATAAAAAAATTCAAAAAGATTTATTTTAATTTCACCAAAATTTTTTCAATTTCAGCTCCTCCTACAAAAAATCTTAAGAAAATTCAAAAGAATCGAAGTGAATTTCAACAATACTTTCTCAAATTCTGCACCTGTAACTAAAAATCATAAAAAAATACAAAGAAATTTAATTTAATTTCACCAAAACTTCTTCAATTTCAGCTCCTTCTACTAAAAATCTTATGAAAATCCAAAGGAATCGAAATGAATATCAAGTAAATTTACTCAAATTCTGCACCTTTCACTAAAAAACATAAAAAAATTCAAAAAGATTTAATTTAATTTTACCAACATTTCTTCAATTTCAGCTCCTCCTACAAAAAATCTTAAGAAAATTCAAAAGAATCGAAGTGAATTTCAACAATACTTTCTCAAATTCTGCACCTGTAACTAAAAATCATAAAAAAATACAAAGAAATTTAATTTAATTTCACCAAAATTTCTTCAATTTCAGCTCCTTCTACTAAAAATCTTATGAAAATCCAAAGGAATCGAAATGAATATCAAGTAAATTTACTCAAATTCTGCACCTTTCACTAAAAAACATAAAAAAATTCAAAAAGATTTAATTTAATTTTACCAACATTTCTTCAATTTCAGCTCCTCATACTAAAAATCTTATGAAAATCCAATTGAATCTAAGTGAATATCAACTAAATTTACTCAAATTCTGCATCTGTAACTAAAAATCATAAAAAAATTCATAAAGATTTAATTTAATTTTACCAACATTTCTTCAATTTCAGCTCCTACTAAAAATCTTATGAAAATCCAAAGGAATCGATGTGAATATCAACTAAATTTACTCAAATTCTGCATCTGTAACTAAAATCATAAAAAAATTCAAAAAGATTTAATTTAATTTCACCACAATTTCTTCAATTTCAGCTCCTACTAAAAATCTTAAGAAAATGCAAAAGAATCGAAGTGAATTTCAACTATATTATCTCAAATTCGGCACCTTTCACTAAAATCATAAAAAAAATTCAAGAAGATTTAATTTAATTTTACCAACATTTCTTCAATTTCAGCTCCTCCTACTAAAAATCTTATGAAAATCCAAAGGAATCGAAGTGAATATCAACTAAATTTACTCAAATTCTGCATCTGTAACTAAAAATCATAAAAAAATTCAAAAAGATTTAATTTAATTTTACCACAATTTCTTCAATTTCAGCTCGTTCTACTAAAAATCTTATGAAACTCAAAAGGAATCGAAGTGAATATCAACTAAATTTACTCATATTCTGTATCTGTAACTAAAAATCATAAAAAAATTCAAAAAGATTTAATTTAATTTCACCAAAATTTTTTCAATTTCAGCTCCTCTTACTAAAAATCTTAAGAAAGTCCAAAAGAATCGAAGAGAATTTCAACTATATATATTTTCTCAAATTCTGCATCTGTAACTAAAAATCATAAAAAAATACAAAGAAATTTAATTTAATTTCACCAAAATTTCTTCAATTTCAGCTCCTTCTACTAAAAATCTTATGAAAATCCAAAGGAATCGAAATGAATATCAAGTAAATTTACTCAAATTCTGCACCTTTCACTAAAAAACATAAAAAAATTCAAAAAGATTTAATTTAATTTTACCAACATTTCTTCAATTTCAGCTCCTCCTAATAAAAATCTCATGAAAATCCAATTGAATCTAAGTGAATATCAACTAAATTTACTCATATTCTGTATCTGTAACTAAAAATCATAAAAAAATTCAAAAAGATTTATTTTAATTTCACCAAAATTTTTTCAATTTCAGCTCCTCCTACAAAAAATCTTAAGAAAATTCAAAAGAATCGAAGTGAATTTCAACTGTATTTTCTAAAATTCAGCATCTGTAACTAAAAATCATAAAAAAATACAAATAAATTTAATTTAATTTCACCAAAATTTCTTCAATTTCAGCTACTTCTACTAAAAATCTTATGAAAATCCAAAGGAATCGAAGTGAATATCAAGTAAATTTACTCCAATTCTGCACCTTTCACTAAAAATCATAAAAAAATTCAAAAAGATTTCATTTAATTTTACCAACATTTCTTCAATTTCAGCTCCTCCTACTAAAAATCTTATGAAAATCCAAAGGAATCGAAGTGAATATCAACTAAATTTACTCAAATTCTGCATCTGTAACAAAAAATCATAAAAAAATTCAAAAAGATTTAATTTAATTTTAGCAAAATTTCGTCAATTTCAGCTTCTTCTACTAAAAATCTTATGAAAATCCAAAGGAATCGAAGTGAATATCAAGTAAATTTACTCAAATTCTGCACCTTTCACTAAAAAACATAAAAAAATACAAAAAGATTTAATTTAATTTTACCAACATTTCTTCAATTTCAGATCCTCCTACTAAAAATCTTATGAAAATCCAATTGAATCTAAGTGAATATCAACTAAATTTACTCATCTTCTGTATCTGTAACTAAAAATCATAAAAAAATACAAAGAAATTTAATTTAATTTCACCAAAATTTCTTCAATTTCAGCTCCTTCTACTAAAAATCTTATGAAAATCCAAAGGAATCGAAATGAATATCAAGTAAATTTACTCAAATTCTGCACCTTTCACTAAAAAACATAAAAAAATTCAAAAAGATTTAATTTAATTTTACCAACATTTCTTCAATTTCAGCTCCTCCTACTAAAAATCTTATGAAAATCCAATTGAATCTAAGTGAATATCAACTAAATTTACTCATATTCTGTATCTGTAACTAAAAACTATAAAAAAATTCAAAAAGATTTAATTTAATTTTACCAACATTTCTTCAATTTCAGCTCCTCCTACTAAAAATCTTATGGAAATCCAATGGAATCAAAGTGAATATCAAGTAAATTTACTCAAATTCTGCACCTTTCACTAAAAAACATAAAAAAATGCAAAAAGATTTAATTTAATTTTACCAACATTTCTTCAATTTCAGCTCCTCCTACTAAAAATCTTATGAAAATCCAAAGGAATCGAAGCGAATATCAAGTAAATTTACTCAAATTCTGCACCTTTCACTAAAAAACTTAAAAAAATTCAAAAAGATTTAATTTAATTTTACCAACTATTCTTCAATTTCAGCTCCTCCTACTAAAAATCTTATGGAAATCCAATTGAATCTAAGTGAATATCAACTAAATTTACTCATATTCTGTATCTGTAACTAAAAATCATAAAAAATTTCAAAATGATTTAATTTAATTTCATCAAAATTTTTTCAATTTCAGCTCCTCCTACAAACAATCTTAAGAAAATTCAAAAGAATCGAAGTGAATTTCAACTGTATTTTCTAAAATTCAGCATCTGTAACTAAAAATCATAAAAAAATACAAATAAATTTAATTTAATTTCACCAAAATTTCTTCAATTTCAGCTCCTTCTACTAAAAATCTTATGAAAATCCAAAGGAATCGAAGTTAATATCAAGTAAATTTACTCCAATCCTGCACCTTTCACTAAAAATCATAAAAAAATTCAAAAAGATTTAATTTAATTTTACCAACATTTCTTCAATTTCAGCTCCTCCTACTAAAAATCTTATGAAAATCCAAAGGAATCGAAGTGAATATCAACTAAATTTACTCAAATTCTGCACCTTTCACTAAAAAACATAAAAAAATACAAAAAGATTTAATTTAATTTTACCAACATTTCTTCAATTTCAGATCCTCCTACTAAAAATCTTATGAAAATCCAATTGAATCTAAGTGAATATCAACTAAATTTACTCATATTCTGTATCTGTAACTAAAAATCATAAAAAAATTCAAAAAGATTTAATTTAATTTCACCAAAATTTTTTCAATTTCAGCTCCTCCTACAAAAAATCTTAAGAAAATTCAAAAGTATCGAAGTGAATTTCAACAATATTTTCTCAAATTCAGCATCTGTAACTAAAAATCATAAAATAATACAAAGAAATTTAATTTAATTTTAGCAAAATTTCTTCAATTTCAGCACCTTCTACTAAAAATCTTATGAAAATCCAAAGGAATCGAAGTGAATATCAACTAAATTTACTCAAATTCTGCATCTGTAACTAAAAATCATAAAAAAATTCAAAAAGATTTAATTTAAGTTTACCACAATTTCTTCAATTTCAGCACCTTCTACTAAAAATCTTATGAAAATCAAAAAGAATCAAAGTGAATATCAACTAAATTTACTCAAATTCTGCATCTGTAACTAAAAATCATAAAAAAATTCAAAAAGATTTAATTTAATTTTAGCAAAATTTCTTTAATTTCAGCTCCTCCTACTAAAAATCTTATGAAAATCCAAAGGAATCGAAGTGAATATCAACTAAATTTACTCAAATTCTGCATCTGTAACTAAAAATCATAAAAAAATTCATAAAGATTTAATTTAATTTTACCACAATTTCTTCAATTTCAGCTCCTTCTACTAAAAATCTTATGAAAATCCAAAGGAATCGAAGTGAATATCAAGTAAATTTACTCAAATTCTGCACCTTTCACTAAAAAACATAAAAAAATACAAAAAGATTTAATTTAATTTTACCAACATTTCTTCAATTTCAGATCCTCCTACTAAAAATCTTATGAAAATCCAATTGAATCTAAGTGAATATCAACTAAATTTACTCATATTCTGTATCTGTAACTAAAAATCATAAAAAAATTCAAAAAGATTTAATTTAATTTCACCAAAATTTTTTCAATTTCAGCTCCTCCTACAAAAAATCTTAAAAAAATTCAAAAGTATCGATGTGAATTTCAACAATATTTTCTCAAATTCAGCATCTGTAACTAAAAATCATAAAATAATACAAAGAAATTTAATTTAATTTTAGCAAAATTTCTTCAATTTCAGCACCTTCTACTAAAAATCTTATGAAAATCCAAAGGAATCGAAGTGAATATCAACTAAATTTACTCATCTTCTGTATCTGTAACTAAAAATCATAAAAAAATACAAAGAAATTTAATTTAATTTCACCAAAATTTCTTCAATTTCAGCTCCTTCTACTAAAAATCTTATGAAAATCCAAAGGAATCGAAATGAATATCAAGTAAATTTACTCAAATTCTGCACCTTTCACTAAAAAACATAAAAAAATTCAAAAAGATTTAATTTAATTTTACCAACATTTCTTCAATTTCAGCTCCTCCTACTAAAAATCTTATGAAAATCCAATTGAATGTAAGTGAATATCAACTAAATTTACTCATATTCTGTATCTGTAACTAAAAATCATAAAAAAATTCAAAAAGATTTATTTTAATTTCACCAAAATTTTTTCAATTTCAGCTCCTCCTACAAAAAATCTTAAGAAAATTCAAAAGAATCGAAGTGAATTTCAACAATACTTTCTCAAATTCTGCACCTGTAACTAAAAATCATAAAAAAATACAAAGAAATTTAATTTAATTTCACCAAAATTTCTTCAATTTCAGCTCCTTCTACTAAAAATCTTATGAAAATCCAAAGGAATCGAAATGAATATCAAGTAAATTTACTCAAATTCTGCACCTTTCACTAAAAAACAAAAAAAAATTCAAAAAGATTTAATTTAATTTCACCAAAATTTTTTCAATTTCAGCTCCTCTTACTAAAAATCTTAAGAAAGTCCAAAAGAATCGAAGAGAATTTCAACTATATATATTTTCTCAAATTCTGCATCTGTAACTAAAAATCATAAAAAAATACAAAGAAATTTAATTTAATTTCACCAAAATTTCTTCAATTTCAGCTCCTTCTACTAAAAATCTTATGAAAATCCAAAGGAATCGAAATGAATATCAAGTAAATTTACTCAAATTCTGCACCTTTCACTAAAAAACATAAAAAAATTCAAAAAGATTTAATTTAATTTTACCAACATTTCTTCAATTTCAGCTCCTCCTACTAAAAATCTTATGAAAATCCAATTGAATCTAAGTGAATATCAACTAAATTTACTCATATTCTGTATCTGTAACTAAAAATCATAAAAAAATTCAAAAAGATTTAATTTAATTTTACCAACATTTCTTCAATTTCAGCTCCTCCTACTAAAAATCTTAAGAAAATCCAAAGGAATCAAAGTGAATATCAAGTAAATTTACTCAAATTCTGCACCTTTCACTAAAAAACATAAAAAAATGCAAAAAGATTTAATTTAATTTTACCAACATTTCTTCAATTTCAGCTCCTCCTACTAAAAATCTTATGAAAATCCAATTGAATGTAAGTGAATATCAACTAAATTTACTCATATTCTGTATCTGTAACTAAAAATCATAAAAAAATTCAAAAAGATTTATTTTAATTTCACCAAAATTTTTTCAATTTCAGCTCCTCCTACAAAAAATCTTAAGAAAATTCAAAAGAATCGAAGTGAATTTCAACAATACTTTCTCAAATTCTGCACCTGTAACTAAAAATCATAAAAAAATACAAAGAAATTTAATTTAATTTCACCAAAATTTCTTCAATTTCAGCTCCTTCTACTAAAAATCTTATGAAAATCCAAAGGAATCGAAATGAATATCAAGTAAATTTACTCAAATTCTGCACCTTTCACTAAAAAACATAAAAAAATTCAAAAAGATTTAATTTAATTTCACCACAATTTCTTCAATTTCAGCTCGTTCTACTAAAAATCTTATGAAACTCAAAAGGAATCGAAGTGAATATCAACTAAATTTACTCATATTCTGTATCTGTAACTAAAAATCATAAAAAAATTCAAAAAGATTTAATTTAATTTCACCAAAATTTTTTCAATTTCAGCTCCTCTTACTAAAAATCTTAAGAAAGTCCAAAAGAATCGAAGAGAATTTCAACTATATATATTTTCTCAAATTCTGCATCTGTAACTAAAAATCATAAAAAAATACAAAGAAATTTAATTTAATTTCACCAAAATTTCTTCAATTTCAGCTCCTTCTACTAAAAATCTTATGAAAATCCAAAGGAATCGAAATGAATATCAAGTAAATTTACTCAAATTCTGCACCTTTCACTAAAAAACATAAAAAAATTCAATAAGATTTAATTTAATTTTACCAACATTTCTTCAATTTCAGCTCCTCCTAATAAAAATCTTATGAAAATCCAATTGAATCTAAGTGAATATCAACTAAATTTACTCATATTCTGTATCTGTAACTAAAAATCATAAAAAAATTCAAAAAGATTTATTTTAATTTCACCAAAATTTTTTCAATTTCAGCTCCTCCTACAAAAAATCTTAAGAAAATTCAAAAGAATCGAAGTGAATTTCAACTGTATTTTCTAAAATTCAGCATCTGTAACTAAAAATCATAAAAAAATACAAATAAATTTAATTTAATTTCACCAAAATTTCTTCAATTTCAGCTACTTCTACTAAAAATCTTATGAAAATCCAAAGGAATCGAAGTGAATATCAAGTAAATTTACTCAAATTCTGCACCTTTCACTAAAAATCATAAAAAAATTCAAAAAGATTTAATTTAATTTTACCAACATTTCTTCAATTTCAGCTCCTCCTACTAAAAATCTTATGAAAATCCAATTGAATGTAAGTGAATATCAACTAAATTTACTCATATTCTGTATCTGTAACTAAAAATCATAAAAAAATTCAAAAAGATTTATTTTAATTTCACCAAAATTTTTTCAATTTCAGCTCCTCCTACAAAAAATCTTAAGAAAATTCAAAAGAATCGAAGTGAATTTCAACAATACTTTCTCAAATTCTGCACCTGTAACTAAAAATCATAAAAAAATACAAAGAAATTTAATTTAATTTCACCAAAATTTCTTCAATTTCAGCTCCTTCTACTAAAAATCTTATGAAATTCCAAAGGAATCGAAATGAATATCAAGTAAATTTACTCAAATTCTGCACCTTTCACTAAAAAACAAAAAAAAATTCAAAAAGATTTAATTTAATTTCACCAAAATTTTTTCAATTTCAGCTCCTCTTACTAAAAATCTTAAGAAAGTCCAAAAGAATCGAAGAGAATTTCAACTATATATATTTTCTCAAATTCTGCATCTGTAACTAAAAATCATAAAAAAATACAAAGAAATTTAATTTAATTTCACCAAAATTTCTTCAATTTCAGCTCCTTCTACTAAAAATCTTATGAAAATCCAAAGGAATCGAAATGAATATCAAGTAAATTTACTCAAATTCTGCACCTTTCACTAAAAAACATAAAAAAATTCAAAAAGATTTAATTTAATTTTACCAACATTTCTTCAATTTCAGCTCCTCCTACTAAAAATCTTATGAAAATCCAATTGAATCTAAGTGAATATCAACTAAATTTACTCATATTCTGTATCTGTAACTAAAAATCATAAAAAAATTCAAAAAGATTTAATTTAATTTTACCAACATTTCTTCAATTTCAGCTCCTCCTACTAAAAATCTTAAGAAAATCCAAAGGAATCAAAGTGAATATCAAGTAAATTTACTCAAATTCTGCACCTTTCACTAAAAAACATAAAAAAATGCAAAAAGATTTAATTTAATTTTACCAACATTTCTTCAATTTCAGCTCCTCCTACTAAAAATCTTATGAAAATCCAATTGAATGTAAGTGAATATCAACTAAATTTACTCATATTCTGTATCTGTAACTAAAAATCATAAAAAAATTCAAAAAGATTTATTTTAATTTCACCAAAATTTTTTCAATTTCAGCTCCTCCTACAAAAAATCTTAAGAAAATTCAAAAGAATCGAAGTGAATTTCAACAATACTTTCTCAAATTCTGCACCTGTAACTAAAAATCATAAAAAAATACAAAGAAATTTAATTTAATTTCACCAAAATTTCTTCAATTTCAGCTCCTTCTACTAAAAATCTTATGAAAATCCAAAGGAATCGAAATGAATATCAAGTAAATTTACTCAAATTCTGCACCTTTCACTAAAAAACATAAAAAAATTCAAAAAGATTTAATTTAATTTCACCACAATTTCTTCAATTTCAGCTCGTTCTACTAAAAATCTTATGAAACTCAAAAGGAATCGAAGTGAATATCAACTAAATTTACTCATATTCTGTATCTGTAACTAAAAATCATAAAAAAATTCAAAAAGATTTAATTTAATTTCACCAAAATTTTTTCAATTTCAGCTCCTCTTACTAAAAATCTTAAGAAAGTCCAAAAGAATCGAAGAGAATTTCAACTATATATATTTTCTCAAATTCTGCATCTGTAACTAAAAATCATAAAAAAATACAAAGAAATTTAATTTAATTTCACCAAAATTTCTTCAATTTCAGCTCCTTCTACTAAAAATCTTATGAAAATCCAAAGGAATCGAAATGAATATCAAGTAAATTTACTCAAATTCTGCACCTTTCACTAAAAAACATAAAAAAATTCAATAAGATTTAATTTAATTTTACCAACATTTCTTCAATTTCAGCTCCTCCTAATAAAAATCTTATGAAAATCCAATTGAATCTAAGTGAATATCAACTAAATTTACTCATATTCTGTATCTGTAACTAAAAATCATAAAAAAATTCAAAAAGATTTATTTTAATTTCACCAAAATTTCTTCAATTTCAGCTCCTTCTACTAAAAATCTTATGAAAATCCAAAGGAATCGAAATGAATATCAACTGTATTTTCTAATATTCAGCATCTGTAACTAAAAATCATAAAAAAATACAAATAAATTTAATTTAATTTCACCAAAATTTCTTCAATTTCAGCTACTTCTACTAAAAATCTTATGAAAATCCAAAGGAATCGAAGTGAATATCAAGTAAATTTACTCCAATTCTGCACCTTTCACTAAAAATCATAAAAAAATTCAAAAAGATTTCATTTAATTTTACCAACATTTCTTCAATTTCAGCTCCTCCTACTAAAAATCTTATGAAAATCCAAAGGAATCGAAGTGAATATCAACTAAATTTACTCAAATTCTGCATCTGTAACAAAAAATCATAAAAAAATTCAAAAAGATTTAATTTAATTTTAGCAAAATTTCTTCAATTTCAGCTTCTTCTACTAAAAATCTTATGAAAATCCAAAGGAATCGAAGTGAATATCAAGTAAATTTACTCAAATTCTGCACCTTTCACTAAAAAACATAAAAAAATACAAAAAGATTTAATTTAATTTTACCAACATTTCTTCAATTTCAGATCCTCCTACTAAAAATCTTATGAAAATCCAATTGAATCTAAGTGAATATCAACTAAATTTACTCATCTTCTGTATCTGTAACTAAAAATCATAAAAAAATACAAAGAAATTTAATTTAATTTCACCAAAATTTCTTCAATTTCAGCTCCTTCTACTAAAAATCTTATGAAAATCCAAAGGAATCGAAATGAATATCAAGTAAATTTACTCAAATTCTGCACCTTTCACTAAAAAACATAAAAAAATTCAAAAAGATTTAATTTAATTTTACCAACATTTCTTCAATTTCAGCTCCTCCTACTAAAAATCTTATGAAAATCCAATTGAATCTAAGTGAATATCAACTAAATTTACTCATATTCTGTATCTGTAACTAAAAACTATAAAAAAATTCAAAAAGATTTAATTTAATTTTACCAACATTTCTTCAATTTCAGCTCCTCCTACTAAAAATCGTAAGAAAATCCAAAGGAATCAAAGTGAATATCAAGTAAATTTACTCAAATTCTGCACCTTTCACTAAAAAACATAAAAAAATGCAAAAAGATTTAATTTAATTTTACCAACATTTCTTCAATTTCAGCTCCTCCTACTAAAAATCTTATGAAAATCCAAAGGAATCGAAGCGAATATCAAGTAAATTTACTCAAATTCTGCACCTTTCACTAAAAAACTTAAAAAAATTCAAAAAGATTTAATTTAATTTTACCAACTATTCTTCAATTTCAGCTCCTCCTACTAAAAATCTTATGGAAATCCAATTGAATCTAAGTGAATATCAACTAAATTTACTCATATTCTGTATCTGTAACTAAAAATCATAAAAAATTTCAAAATGATTTAATTTAATTTCATCAAAATTTTTTCAATTTCAGCTCCTCCTACAAACAATCTTAAGAAAATTCAAAAGAATCGAAGTGAATTTCAACTGTATTTTCTAAAATTCAGCATCTGTAACTAAAAATCATAAAAAAATACAAATAAATTTAATTTAATTTCACCAAAATTTCTTCAATTTCAGCTCCTTCTACTAAAAATCTTATGAAAATCCAAAGGAATCGAAGTTAATATCAAGTAAATTTACTCCAATCCTGCACCTTTCACTAAAAATCATAAAAAAATTCAAAAAGATTTAATTTAATTTTACCAACATTTCTTCAATTTCAGCTCCTCCTACTAAAAATCTTATGAAAATCCAAAGGAATCGAAGTGAATATCAACTAAATTTACTCAAATTCTGCACCTTTCACTAAAAAACATAAAAAAATACAAAAAGATTTAATTTAATTTTACCAACATTTCTTCAATTTCAGATCCTCCTACTAAAAATCTTATGAAAATCCAATTGAATCTAAGTGAATATCAACTAAATTTACTCATATTCTGTATCTGTAACTAAAAATCATAAAAAAATTCAAAAAGATTTAATTTAATTTCACCAAAATTTTTTCAATTTCAGCTCCTCCTACAAAAAATCTTAAGAAAATTCAAAAGTATCGAAGTGAATTTCAACAATATTTTCTCAAATTCAGCATCTGTAACTAAAAATCATAAAATAATACAAAGAAATTTAATTTAATTTTAGCAAAATTTCTTCAATTTCAGCACCTTCTGCTAAAAATCTTATGAAAATCCAAAGGAATCGAAGTGAATATCAACTAAATTTACTCAAATTCTGCATCTGTAACTAAAAATCATAAAAAAATTCAAAAAGATTTAATTTAAGTTTACCACAATTTCTTCAATTTCAGCACCTTCTACTAAAAATCTTATGAAAATCAAAAAGAATCAAAGTGAATATCAACTAAATTTACTCAAATTCTGCATCTGTAACTAAAAATCATAAAAAAATTCAAAAAGATTTAATTTAATTTTAGCAAAATTTCTTTAATTTCAGCTCCTCCTACTAAAAATCTTATGAAAATCCAAAGGAATCGAAGTGAATATCAACTAAATTTGCTCAAATTCTGCATCTGTAACTAAAAATCATAAAAAAATTCATAAAGATTTAATTTAATTTTACCACAATTTCTTCAATTTCAGCTCCTTCTACTAAAAAACTTATGAAAATCCAAAGGAATCGAAGTGAATATCAAGTAAATTTACTCAAATTCTGCACCTTTCACTAAAAAACATAAAAAAATACAAAAAGATTTAATTTAATTTTACCAACATTTCTTCAATTTCAGATCCTCCTACTAAAAATCTTATGAAAATCCAATTGAATCTAAGTGAATATCAACTAAATTTACTCATATTCTGTATCTGTAACTAAAAATCATAAAAAAATTCAAAAAGATTTAATTTAATTTCACCAAAATTTTTTCAATTTCAGCTCCTCCTACAAAAAATCTTAAAAAAATTCAAAAGTATCGATGTGAATTTCAACAATATTTTCTCAAATTCAGCATCTGTAACTAAAAATCATAAAATAATACAAAGAAATTTAATTTAATTTTAGCAAAATTTCTTCAATTTCAGCACCTTCTACTAAAAATCTTATGAAAATCCAAAGGAATCGAAGTGAATATCAACTAAATTTACTCATCTTCTGTATCTGTAACTAAAAATCATAAAAAAATACAAAGAAATTTAATTTAATTTCACCAAAATTTCTTCAATTTCAGCTCCTTCTACTAAAAATCTTATGAAAATCCAAAGGAATCGAAATGAATATCAAGTAAATTTACTCAAATTCTGCACCTTTCACTAAAAAACATAAAAAAATTCAAAAAGATTTAATTTAATTTTACCAACATTTCTTCAATTTCAGCTCCTCCTACTAAAAATCTTATGAAAATCCAATTGAATGTAAGTGAATATCAACTAAATTTACTCATATTCTGTATCTGTAACTAAAAATCATAAAAAAATTCAAAAAGATTTATTTTAATTTCACCAAAATTTTTTCAATTTCAGCTCCTCCTACAAAAAATCTTAAGAAAATTCAAAAGAATCGAAGTGAATTTCAACAATACTTTCTCAAATTCTGCACCTGTAACTAAAAATCATAAAAAAATACAAAGAAATTTAATTTAATTTCACCAAAATTTCTTCAATTTCAGCTCCTTCTACTAAAAATCTTATGAAAATCCAAAGGAATCGAAATGAATATCAAGTAAATTTACTCAAATTCTGCACCTTTCACTAAAAAACAAAAAAAAATTCAAAAAGATTTAATTTAATTTCACCAAAATTTTTTCAATTTCAGCTCCTCTTACTAAAAATCTTAAGAAAGTCCAAAAGAATCGAAGAGAATTTCAACTATATATATTTTCTCAAATTCTGCATCTGTAACTAAAAATCATAAAAAAATACAAAGAAATTTAATTTAATTTCACCAAAATTTCTTCAATTTCAGCTCCTTCTACTAAAAATCTTATGAAAATCCAAAGGAATCGAAATGAATATCAAGTAAATTTACTCAAATTCTGCACCTTTCACTAAAAAACATAAAAAAATTCAAAAAGATTTAATTTAATTTTACCAACATTTCTTCAATTTCAGCTCCTCCTACTAAAAATCTTATGAAAATCCAATTGAATCTAAGTGAATATCAACTAAATTTACTCATATTCTGTATCTGTAACTAAAAATCATAAAAAAATTCAAAAAGATTTAATTTAATTTTACCAACATTTCTTCAATTTCAGCTCCTCCTACTAAAAATCTTAAGAAAATCCAAAGGAATCAAAGTGAATATCAAGTAAATTTACTCAAATTCTGCACCTTTCACTAAAAAACATAAAAAAATGCAAAAAGATTTAATTTAATTTTACCAACATTTCTTCAATTTCAGCTCCTCCTACTAAAAATCTTATGAAAATCCAATTGAATGTAAGTGAATATCAACTAAATTTACTCATATTCTGTATCTGTAACTAAAAATCATAAAAAAATTCAAAAAGATTTATTTTAATTTCACCAAAATTTTTTCAATTTCAGCTCCTCCTACAAAAAATCTTAAGAAAATTCAAAAGAATCGAAGTGAATTTCAACAATACTTTCTCAAATTCTGCACCTGTAACTAAAAATCATAAAAAAATACAAAGAAATTTAATTTAATTTCACCAAAATTTCTTCAATTTCAGCTCCTTCTACTAAAAATCTTATGAAAATCCAAAGGAATCGAAATGAATATCAAGTAAATTTACTCAAATTCTGCACCTTTCACTAAAAAACATAAAAAAATTCAAAAAGATTTAATTTAATTTCACCACAATTTCTTCAATTTCAGCTCCTACTAAAAATCTTAAGAAAATGCAAAAGAATCGAAGTGAATTTCAACTATATTATCTCAAATTCTGCACCTTTCACTAAAATCATAAAAAAATTCAAAAAGATTTAATTTAATTTTACCAACATTTCTTCAATTTCAGCTCGTTCTACTAAAAATCTTATGAAACTCAAAAGGAATCGAAGTGAATATCAACTAAATTTACTCATATTCTGCATCTGTAACTAAAAATCATAAAAAAATTCAAAAAGATTTAATTTAATTTCACCAAAATTTTTTCAATTTCAGCTCCTCTTACTAAAAATCTTAAGAAAGTCCAAAAGAATCGAAGAGAATTTCAACTATATTTTCTCAAATTCTGCATCTGTAACTAAAAATCATAAAAAAATACAAAGAAATTTAATTTAATTTCACCAAAATTTCTTCAATTTCAGCTCCTTCTACTAAAAATCTTATGAAAATCCAAAGGAATCGAAATGAATATCAAGTAAATTTACTCAAATTCTGCACCTTTCACTAAAAAACATAAAAAAATTCAAAAAGATTTAATTTAATTTTACCAACATTTCTTCAATTTCAGCTCCTCCTACTAAAAATCTTATGAAAATCCAATTGAATCTAAGTGAATATCAACTAAATTTACTCATATTCTGTATCTGTAACTAAAAATCATAAAAAAATTCAAAAAGATTTAATTTAATTTTACCAACATTTCTTCAATTTCAGCTCCTCCTACTAAAAATCTTAAGAAAATCCAAAGGAATCAAAGTGAATATCAAGTAAATTTACTCAAATTCTGCACCTTTCACTAAAAAACATAAAAAAATGCAAAAAGATTTAATTTAATTTTACCAACATTTCTTCAATTTCAGCTCCTCCTACTAAAAATCTTATGAAAATCCAATTGAATGTAAGTGAATATCAACTAAATTTACTCATATTCTGTATCTGTAACTAAAAATCATAAAAAAATTCAAAAAGATTTATTTTAATTTCACCAAAATTTTTTCAATTTCAGCTCCTCCTACAAAAAATCTTAAGAAAATTCAAAAGAATCGAAGTGAATTTCAACAATACTTTCTCAAATTCTGCACCTGTAACTAAAAATCATAAAAAAATACAAAGAAATTTAATTTAATTTCACCAAAATTTCTTCAATTTCAGCTCCTTCTACTAAAAATCTTATGAAAATCCAAAGGAATCGAAATGAATATCAAGTAAATTTACTCAAATTCTGCACCTTTCACTAAAAAACATAAAAAAATTCAAAAAGATTTAATTTAATTTCACCACAATTTCTTCAATTTCAGCTCCTACTAAAAATCTTAAGAAAATGCAAAAGAATCGAAGTGAATTTCAACTATATTATCTCAAATTCTGCACCTTTCACTAAAATCATAAAAAAATTCAAAAAGATTTAATTTAATTTTACCAACATTTCTTCAATTTCAGCTCCTCCTACTAAAAATCTTATGAAAATCCAAAGGAATCGAAGTGAATATCAACTAAATTTACTCAAATTCTGCATCTGTAACTAAAAATCATAAAAAAATTCAAAAAGATTTAATTTAATTTTACCACAATTTCTTCAATTTCAGCTCGTTCTACTAAAAATCTTATGAAACTCAAAAGGAATCGAAGTGAATATCAACTAAATTTACTCATATTCTGTATCTGTAACTAAAAATCATAAAAAAATTCAAAAAGATTTAATTTAATTTCACCAAAATTTTTTCAATTTCAGCTCCTCTTACTAAAAATCTTAAGAAAGTCCAAAAGAATCGAAGAGAATTTCAACTATATTTTCTCAAATTCTGCATCTGTAACTAAAAATCATAAAAAAATACAAAGAAATTTAATTTAATTTCACCAAAATTTCTTCAATTTCAGCTCCTTCTACTAAAAATCTTATGAAAATCCAAAGGAATCGAAATGAATATCAAGTAAATTTACTCAAATTCTGCACCTTTCACTAAAAAACATAAAAAAATTCAAAAAGATTTAATTTAATTTTACCAACATTTCTTCAATTTCAGCTCCTCCTACTAAAAATCTTATGAAAATCCAATTGAATCTAAGTGAATATCAACTAAATTTACTCATATTCTGTATCTGTAACTAAAAATCATAAAAAAATTCAAAAAGATTTAATTTAATTTTACCAACATTTCTTCAATTTCAGCTCCTCCTACTAAAAATCTTAAGAAAATCCAAAGGAATCAAAGTGAATATCAAGTAAATTTACTCAAATTCTGCACCTTTCACTAAAAAACATAAAAAAATGCAAAAAGATTTAATTTAATTTTACCAACATTTCTTCAATTTCAGCTCCTCCTACTAAAAATCTTATGAAAATCCAATTGAATGTAAGTGAATATCAACTAAATTTACTCATATTCTGTATCTGTAACTAAAAATCATAAAAAAATTCAAAAAGATTTATTTTAATTTCACCAAAATTTTTTCAATTTCAGCTCCTCCTACAAAAAATCTTAAGAAAATTCAAAAGAATCGAAGTGAATTTCAACAATACTTTCTCAAATTCTGCACCTGTAACTAAAAATCATAAAAAAATACAAAGAAATTTAATTTAATTTCACCAAAATTTCTTCAATTTCAGCTCCTTCTACTAAAAATCTTATGAAAATCCAAAGGAATCGAAATGAATATCAAGTAAATTTACTCAAATTCTGCACCTTTCACTAAAAAACATAAAAAAATTCAAAAAGATTTAATTTAATTTCACCACAATTTCTTCAATTTCAGCTCCTACTAAAAATCTTAAGAAAATGCAAAAGAATCGAAGTGAATTTCAACTATATTATCTCAAATTCTGCACCTTTCACTAAAATCATAAAAAAATTCAAAAAGATTTAATTTAATTTTACCAACATTTCTTCAATTTCAGCTCCTCCTACTAAAAATCTTATGAAAATCCAAAGGAATCGAAGTGAATATCAACTAAATTTACTCAAATTCTGCATCTGTAACTAAAAATCATAAAAAAATTCAAAAAGATTTAATTTAATTTTACCACAATTTCTTCAATTTCAGCTCGTTCTACTAAAAATCTTATGAAACTCAAAAGGAATCGAAGTGAATATCAACTAAATTTACTCATATTCTGTATCTGTAACTAAAAATCATAAAAAAATTCAAAAAGATTTAATTTAATTTCACCAAAATTTTTTCAATTTCAGCTCCTCTTACTAAAAATCTTAAGAAAGTCCAAAAGAATCGAAGAGAATTTCAACTATATTTTCTCAAATTCTGCATCTGTAACTAAAAATCATAAAAAAATACAAAGAAATTTAATTTAATTTCACCAAAATTTCTTCAATTTCAGCTCCTTCTACTAAAAATCTTATGAAAATCCAAAGGAATCGAAATGAATATCAAGTAAATTTACTCAAATTCTGCACCTTTCACTAAAAAACATAAAAAAATTCAAAAAGATTTAATTTAATTTTATCAACATTTCTTCAATTTCAGCTCCTCCTACTAAAAATCTTATGAAAATCCAATTGAATCTAAGTGAATATCAACTAAATTTACTCATATTCTGTATCTGTAACTAAAAATCATAAAAAAATTCAAAAAGATTTAATTTAATTTTACCAACATTACTTCAATTTCAGCTCCTCCTACTAAAAATCTTAAGGAAATCCAAAGGAATCAAAGTGAATATCAAGTAAATTTACTCAAATTCTGCACCTTTCACTAAAAAACATAAAAAAATGCAAAAAGATTTAATTTAATTTTACCAACATTTTTTCAATTTCAGCTCCTCCTACTAAAAATCTTATGGAAATCCAAATGAATCTAAGTGAATATCAACTAAATTTACTCATATTCTGTATCTGTAACTAAAAATCATAAAAAATTTCAAAATGATTTAATTTAATTTCACCAAAATTTTTTCAATTTCAGCTCCTCCTACAAACAATCTTAAGAAAATTCAAAAGAATCGAAGTGAATTTCAACTGTATTTTCTAAAATTCAGCATCTGTAACTAAAAATCATAAAAAAATACAAATAAATTTAATTTAATTTCACCAAAATTTCTTCAATTTCAGCTCCTTCTACTAAAAATCTTATGAAAATCCAAAGGAATCGAAGTGAATATCAAGTAAATTTACTCCAATTCTGCACCTTTCACTAAAAATCATAAAAAAATTCAAAAAGATTTAATTTAATTTTACCAACATTTCTTCAATTTCAGCTCCTCCTACTAAATACTTATGAAAATCCAAAGGAATCGAAGTGAATATCAACTAAATTTACTCAAATTCTGCATCTGTAACAAAAAATCATAAAAAAATTCAAAAAGATTTAATTTAATTTTAGCAAAATTTCTTAAATTTCAGCTTCTTCTACTCAAAATCTTATGAAAATCCAAAGGAATCGAAGTGAATATCAAGTAAATTTACTCAAATTCTGCACCTTTCACTAAAAAACATAAAAAAATACAAAAAGATTTAATTTAATTTTACCAACATTTCTTCAATTTCAGATCCTCCTACTAAAAATCTTATGAAAATCCAATTGAATCTAAGTGAATATCAACTAAATTTACTCATATTCTGTATCTGTAACTAAAAGTCATAAAAAATTCAAAAAGGTTTAATTTAATTTCACCAAAATTTTTTCAATTTCAGCTCCTCCTACAAAAAATCTTAAGAAAATTCCAAAGAATCGAAGTGAATTTCAACAATATTTTCTCAAATTCTGCACCTGTAACTAAAATTCATAAAAAAATACAAAGAAATTTAATTTAATTTTAGCAAAATTTCTTCAATTTCAGCTCCACCTACTTAAAATCTTATGAAAATCTAATTGAATCTAAGTGAATATCAACAAAATTTACTCATATTCTGTATCTGTAACTAAAAATCATAAAAAAATTCAAAAAGATTTAATTTAATTTCACCAAAATTTTTTCAATTTCAGCTCCTCCTACAAAAAATCTTAAAAAAAGTCAAAAGAATCGAAGTGAATTTCAACAATACTTTCTCAAATTCTGCACCTGTAACTAAAAATCATAAAAAAATACAAAGAAATTTAATTTAATTTCACCAAAATTTCTTCAATTTCAGCTCCTTCTACTAAAAATCTTATGAAAATCCAAAGGAATCGAAATGAATATCAAGTAAATTTACTCAAATTCTGCACCTTTCACTAAAAAACATAAAAAAATTCAAAAAGATTTAATTTAATTTTACCAACATTTCTTCAATTTCAGCTCCTCCTACTAAAAATCTTATGAAAATCCAATTGAATGTAAGTGAATATCAACTAAATTTACTCATATTCTGTATCTGTAACTAAAAATCATAAAAAAATTCAAAAAGATTTATTTTAATTTCACCAAAATTTTTTCAATTTCAGCTCCTCCTACAAAAAATCTTAAGAAAATTCAAAAGAATCGAAGTGAATTTCAACAATACTTTCTCAAATTCTGCACCTGTAACTAAAAATCATAAAAAAATACAAAGAAATTTAATTTAATTTCACCAAAATTTCTTCAATTTCAGCTCCTTCTACTAAAAATCTTATGAAAATCCAAAGGAATCGAAATGAATATCAAGTAAATTTACTCAAATTCTGCACCTTTCACTAAAAAACAAAAAAAAATTCAAAAAGATTTAATTTAATTTCACCAAAATTTTTTCAATTTCAGCTCCTCTTACTAAAAATCTTAAGAAAGTCCAAAAGAATCGAAGAGAATTTCAACTATATATATTTTCTCAAATTCTGCATCTGTAACTAAAAATCATAAAAAAATACAAAGAAATTTAATTTAATTTCACCAAAATTTCTTCAATTTCAGCTCCTTCTACTAAAAATCTTATGAAAATCCAAAGGAATCGAAATGAATATCAAGTAAATTTACTCAAATTCTGCACCTTTCACTAAAAAACATAAAAAAATTCAAAAAGATTTAATTTAATTTTACCAACATTTCTTCAATTTCAGCTCCTCCTACTAAAAATCTTATGAAAATCCAATTGAATCTAAGTGAATATCAACTAAATTTACTCATATTCTGTATCTGTAACTAAAAATCATAAAAAAATTCAAAAAGATTTAATTTAATTTTACCAACATTTCTTCAATTTCAGCTCCTCCTACTAAAAATCTTAAGAAAATCCAAAGGAATCAAAGTGAATATCAAGTAAATTTACTCAAATTCTGCACCTTTCACTAAAAAACATAAAAAAATGCAAAAAGATTTAATTTAATTTTACCAACATTTCTTCAATTTCAGCTCCTCCTACTAAAAATCTTATGAAAATCCAATTGAATGTAAGTGAATATCAACTAAATTTACTCATATTCTGTATCTGTAACTAAAAATCATAAAAAAATTCAAAAAGATTTATTTTAATTTCACCAAAATTTTTTCAATTTCAGCTCCTCCTACAAAAAATCTTAAGAAAATTCAAAAGAATCGAAGTGAATTTCAACAATACTTTCTCAAATTCTGCACCTGTAACTAAAAATCATAAAAAAATACAAAGAAATTTAATTTAATTTCACCAAAATTTCTTCAATTTCAGCTCCTTCTACTAAAAATCTTATGAAAATCCAAAGGAATCGAAATGAATATCAAGTAAATTTACTCAAATTCTGCACCTTTCACTAAAAAACATAAAAAAATTCAAAAAGATTTAATTTAATTTCACCACAATTTCTTCAATTTCAGCTCCTACTAAAAATCTTAAGAAAATGCAAAAGAATCGAAGTGAATTTCAACTATATTATCTCAAATTCTGCACCTTTCACTAAAATCATAAAAAAATTCAAAAAGATTTAATTTAATTTTACCAACATTTCTTCAATTTCAGCTCCTCCTACTAAAAATCTTATGAAAATCCAAAGGAATCGAAGTGAATATCAACTAAATTTACTCAAATTCTGCATCTGTAACTAAAAATCATAAAAAAATTCAAAAAGATTTAATTTAATTTTACCACAATTTCTTCAATTTCAGCTCGTTCTACTAAAAATCTTATGAAACTCAAAAGGAATCGAAGTGAATATCAACTAAATTTACTCATATTCTGTATCTGTAACTAAAAATCATAAAAAAATTCAAAAAGATTTAATTTAATTTCACCAAAATTTTTTCAATTTCAGCTCCTCTTACTAAAAATCTTAAGAAAGTCCAAAAGAATCGAAGAGAATTTCAACTATATTTTCTCAAATTCTGCATCTGTAACTAAAAATCATAAAAAAATACAAAGAAATTTAATTTAATTTCACCAAAATTTCTTCAATTTCAGCTCCTTCTACTAAAAATCTTATGAAAATCCAAAGGAATCGAAATGAATATCAAGTAAATTTACTCAAATTCTGCACCTTTCACTAAAAAACATAAAAAAATTCAAAAAGATTTAATTTAATTTTACCAACATTTCTTCAATTTCAGCTCCTCCTACTAAAAATCTTATGAAAATCCAATTGAATCTAAGTGAATATCAACTAAATTTACTCATATTCTGTATCTGTAACTAAAAATCATAAAAAAATTCAAAAAGATTTAATTTAATTTTACCAACATTTCTTCAATTTCAGCTCCTCCTACTAAAAATCTTAAGAAAATCCAAAGGAATCAAAGTGAATATCAAGTAAATTTACTCAAATTCTGCACCTTTCACTAAAAAACATAAAAAAATGCAAAAAGATTTAATTTAATTTTACCAACATTTCTTCAATTTCAGCTCCTCCTACTAAAAATCTTATGAAAATCCAATTGAATGTAAGTGAATATCAACTAAATTTACTCATATTCTGTATCTGTAACTAAAAATCATAAAAAAATTCAAAAAGATTTATTTTAATTTCACCAAAATTTTTTCAATTTCAGCTCCTCCTACAAAAAATCTTAAGAAAATTCAAAAGAATCGAAGTGAATTTCAACAATACTTTCTCAAATTCTGCACCTGTAACTAAAAATCATAAAAAAATACAAAGAAATTTAATTTAATTTCACCAAAATTTCTTCAATTTCAGCTCCTTCTACTAAAAATCTTATGAAAATCCAAAGGAATCGAAATGAATATCAAGTAAATTTACTCAAATTCTGCACCTTTCACTAAAAAACATAAAAAAATTCAAAAAGATTTAATTTAATTTCACCACAATTTCTTCAATTTCAGCTCCTACTAAAAATCTTAAGAAAATGCAAAAGAATCGAAGTGAATTTCAACTATATTATCTCAAATTCTGCACCTTTCACTAAAATCATAAAAAAATTCAAAAAGATTTAATTTAATTTTACCAACATTTCTTCAATTTCAGCTCCTCCTACTAAAAATCTTAAGAAAATCCAAAGGAATCAAAGTGAATATCAAGTAAATTTACTCAAATTCTGCACCTTTCACTAAAAAACATAAAAAAATGCAAAAAGATTTAATTTAATTTTACCAACATTTTTTCAATTTCAGCTCCTCCTACTAAAAATCTTATGGAAATCCAAATGAATCTAAGTGAATATCAACTAAATTTACTCATATTCTGTATCTGTAACTAAAAATCATAAAAAATTTCAAAATGATTTAATTTAATTTCACCAAAATTTTTTCAATTTCAGCTCCTCCTACAAACAATCTTAAGAAAATTCAAAAGAATCGAAGTGAATTTCAACTGTATTTTCTAAAATTCAGCATCTGTAACTAAAAATCATAAAAAAATACAAATAAATTTAATTTAATTTCACCAAAATTTCTTCAATTTCAGCTCCTTCTACTAAAAATCTTATGAAAATCCAAAGGAATCGAAGTGAATATCAAGTAAATTTACTCCAATTCTGCACCTTTCACTAAAAATCATAAAAAAATTCAAAAAGATTTAATTTAATTTTACCAACATTTCTTCAATTTCAGCTCCTCCTACTAAATACTTATGAAAATCCAAAGGAATCGAAGTGAATATCAAGTAAATTTACTCCAATTCTGCACCTTTCACTAAAAATCATAAAAAAATTCAAAAAGATTTAATTTAATTTTACCAACATTTCTTCAATTTCAGATCCTCCTACTAAAAATCTTATGAAAATCCAATTGAATCTAAGTGAATATCAACTAAATTTACTCATATTCTGTATCTGTAACTAAAAATCATAAAAAATTCAAAAAGGTTTAATTTAATTTCACCAAAATTTTTTCAATTTCAGCTCCTCCTACAAAAAATCTTAAGAAAATTCCAAAGAATCGAAGTGAATTTCAACAATATTTTCTCAAATTCTGCACCTGTAACTAAAATTCATAAAAAAATACAAAGAAATTTAATTTAATTTTAGCAAAATTTCTTCAATTTCAGCTCCACCTACTTAAAATCTTATGAAAATCTAATTGAATCTAAGTGAATATCAACAAAATTTACTCATATTCTGTATCTGTAACTAAAAATCATAAAAAAATTCAAAAAGATTTAATTTAATTTCACCAAAATTTTTTCAATTTCAGCTCCTCCTACAAAAAATCTTAAAAAAATTCAAAAGAATCGAAGTGAATTTCAACAATACTTTCTCAAATTCTGCACCTGTAACTAAAAATCATAAAAAAATACAAAGAAATTTAATTTAATTTCACCAAAATTTCTTCAATTTCAGCTCCTTCTACTAAAAATCTTATGAAAATCCAAAGGAATCGAAATGAATATCAAGTAAATTTACTCAAATTCTGCACCTTTCACTAAAAAACATAAAAAAATTCAAAAAGATTTAATTTAATTTTACCAACATTTCTTCAATTTCAGCTCCTCCTACTAAAAATCTTATGAAAATCCAATTGAATGTAAGTGAATATCAACTAAATTTACTCATATTCTGTATCTGTAACTAAAAATCATAAAAAAATTCAAAAAGATTTATTTTAATTTCACCAAAATTTTTTCAATTTCAGCTCCTCCTACAAAAAATCTTAAGAAAATTCAAAAGAATCGAAGTGAATTTCAACAATACTTTCTCAAATTCTGCACCTGTAACTAAAAATCATAAAAAAATACAAAGAAATTTAATTTAATTTCACCAAAATTTCTTCAATTTCAGCTCCTTCTACTAAAAATCTTATGAAAATCCAAAGGAATCGAAATGAATATCAAGTAAATTTACTCAAATTCTGCACCTTTCACTAAAAAACAAAAAAAAATTCAAAAAGATTTAATTTAATTTCACCAAAATTTTTTCAATTTCAGCTCCTCTTACTAAAAATCTTAAGAAAGTCCAAAAGAATCGAAGAGAATTTCAACTATATATATTTTCTCAAATTCTGCATCTGTAACTAAAAATCATAAAAAAATACAAAGAAATTTAATTTAATTTCACCAAAATTTCTTCAATTTCAGCTCCTTCTACTAAAAATCTTATGAAAATCCAAAGGAATCGAAATGAATATCAAGTAAATTTACTCAAATTCTGCACCTTTCACTAAAAAACATAAAAAAATTCAAAAAGATTTAATTTAATTTTACCAACATTTCTTCAATTTCAGCTCCTCCTACTAAAAATCTTATGAAAATCCAATTGAATCTAAGTGAATATCAACTAAATTTACTCATATTCTGTATCTGTAACTAAAAATCATAAAAAAATTCAAAAAGATTTAATTTAATTTTACCAACATTTCTTCAATTTCAGCTCCTCCTACTAAAAATCTTAAGAAAATCCAAAGGAATCAAAGTGAATATCAAGTAAATTTACTCAAATTCTGCACCTTTCACTAAAAAACATAAAAAAATGCAAAAAGATTTAATTTAATTTTACCAACATTTCTTCAATTTCAGCTCCTCCTACTAAAAATCTTATGAAAATCCAATTGAATGTAAGTGAATATCAACTAAATTTACTCATATTCTGTATCTGTAACTAAAAATCATAAAAAAATTCAAAAAGATTTATTTTAATTTCACCAAAATTTTTTCAATTTCAGCTCCTCCTACAAAAAATCTTAAGAAAATTCAAAAGAATCGAAGTGAATTTCAACAATACTTTCTCAAATTCTGCACCTGTAACTAAAAATCATAAAAAAATACAAAGAAATTTAATTTAATTTCACCAAAATTTCTTCAATTTAAGCTCCTTCTACTAAAAATCTTATGAAAATCCAAAGGAATCGAAATGAATATCAAGTAAATTTACTCAAATTCTGCACCTTTCACTAAAAAACATAAAAAAATTCAAAAAGATTTAATTTAATTTTACCAACATTTCTTCAATTTCAGCTCCTCCTACTAAAAATCTTATGAAAATCCAATTGAATGTAAGTGAATATCAACTAAATTTACTCATATTCTGTATCTGTAACTAAAAATCATAAAAAAATTCAAAAAGATTTATTTTAATTTCACCAAAATTTTTTCAATTTCAGCTCCTCCTACAAAAAATCTTAAGAAAATTCAAAAGAATCGAAGTGAATTTCAACAATACTTTCTCAAATTCTGCACCTGTAACTAAAAATCATAAAAAAATACAAAGAAATTTAATTTAATTTCACCAAAATTTCTTCAATTTCAGCTCCTTCTACTAAAAATCTTATGAAAATCCAAAGGAATCGAAATGAATATCAAGTAAATTTACTCAAATTCTGCACCTTTCACTAAAAAACAAAAAAAAATTCAAAAAGATTTAATTTAATTTCACCAAAATTTTTTCAATTTCAGCTCCTCTTACTAAAAATCTTAAGAAAGTCCAAAAGAATCGAAGAGAATTTCAACTATATATATTTTCTCAAATTCTGCATCTGTAACTAAAAATCATAAAAAAATACAAAGAAATTTAATTTAATTTCACCAAAATTTCTTCAATTTCAGCTCCTTCTACTAAAAATCTTATGAAAATCCAAAGGAATCGAAATGAATATCAAGTAAATTTACTCAAATTCTGCACCTTTCACTAAAAAACATAAAAAAATTCAAAAAGATTTAATTTAATTTTACCAACATTTCTTCAATTTCAGCTCCTCCTACTAAAAATCTTATGAAAATCCAATTGAATCTAAGTGAATATCAACTAAATTTACTCATATTCTGTATCTGTAACTAAAAATCATAAAAAAATTCAAAAAGATTTAATTTAATTTTACCAACATTTCTTCAATTTCAGCTCCTCCTACTAAAAATCTTAAGAAAATCCAAAGGAATCAAAGAGAATATCAAGTAAATTTACTCAAATTCTGCACCTTTCACTAAAAAACATAAAAAAATGCAAAAAGATTTAATTTAATTTTACCAACATTTCTTCAATTTCAGCTCCTCCTCCTAAAAATCTTATGAAAATCCAATTGAATGTAAGTGAATATCAACTAAATTTACTCATATTCTGTATCTGTAACTAAAAATCATAAAAAAATTCAAAAAGATTTATTTTAATTTCACCAAAATTTTTTCAATTTCAGCTCCTCCTACAAAAAATCTTAAGAAAATTCAAAAGAATCGAAGTGAATTTCAACAATACTTTCTCAAATTCTGCACCTGTAACTAAAAATCATAAAAAAATACAAAGAAATTTAATTTAATTTCACCAAAATTTCTTCAATTTCAGCTCCTTCTACTAAAAATCTTATGAAAATCCAAAGGAATCGAAATGAATATCAAGTAAATTTACTCAAATTCTGCACCTTTCACTAAAAAACATAAAAAAATTCAAAAAGATTTAATTTAATTTCACCACAATTTCTTCAATTTCAGCTCCTACTAAAAATCTTAAGAAAATGCAAAAGAATCGAAGTGAATTTCAACTATATTATCTCAAATTCTGCACCTTTCACTAAAATCATAAAAAAATTCAAAAAGATTTAATTTAATTTTACCAACATTTCTTCAATTTCAGCTCCTCCTACTAAAAATCTTATGAAAATCCAAAGGAATCGAAGTGAATATCAACTAAATTTACTCAAATTCTGCATCTGTAACTAAAAATCATAAAAAAATTCAAAAAGATTTAATTTAATTTTACCACAATTTCTTCAATTTCAGCTCGTTCTACTAAAAATCTTATGAAACTCAAAAGGAATCGAAGTGAATATCAACTAAATTTACTCATATTCTGTATCTGTAACTAAAAATCATAAAAAAATTCAAAAAGATTTAATTTAATTTCACCAAAATTTTTTCAATTTCAGCTCCTCTTACTAAAAATCTTAAGAAAATCCAAAGGAATCGAAGTGAATATCAAGTAAATTTACTCCAATTCTGCACCTTTCACTAAAAATCATAAAAAAATTCAAAAAGATTTAATTTAATTTTACCAACATTTCTTCAATTTCAGCTCCTCCTACTAAATACTTATGAAAATCCAAAGGAATCGAAGTGAATATCAACTAAATTTACTCAAATTCTGCATCTGTAACAAAAAATCATAAAAAAATTCAAAAAGATTTAATTTAATTTTAGCAAAATTTCTTAAATTTCAGCTTCTTCTACTCAAAATCTTATGAAAATCCAAAGGAATCGAAGTGAATATCAAGTAAATTTACTCAAATTCTGCACCTTTCACTAAAAAACATAAAAAAATACAAAAAGATTTAATTTAATTTTACCAACATTTCTTCAATTTCAGATCCTCCTACTAAAAATCTTATGAAAATCCAATTGAATCTAAGTGAATATCAACTAAATTTACTCATATTCTGTATCTGTAACTAAAAATCATAAAAAATTCAAAAAGGTTTAATTTAATTTCACCAAAATTTTTTCAATTTCAGCTCCTCCTACAAAAAATCTTAAGAAAATTCCAAAGAATCGAAGTGAATTTCAACAATATTTTCTCAAATTCTGCACCTGTAACTAAAATTCATAAAAAAATACAAAGAAATTTAATTTAATTTTAGCAAAATTTCTTCAATTTCAGCTCCACCTACTTAAAATCTTATGAAAATCCAATTGAATCTAAGTGAATATCAACTAAATTTACTCATATTCTGTATCTGTAACTAAAAATCATAAAAAAATTCAAAAAGATTTAATTTAATTTCACCAAAATTTTTTCAATTTCAGCTCCTCCTACGAAAAATCTTAAAAAAATTCAAAAGTATCGAAGTGAATTTCAACAATATTTTCTCAAATTCAGCATCTGTAACTAAAAATCATAAAATAATACAAAGAAATTTAATTTAATTTTAGCAAAATTTCTTCAATTTCAGCACCTTCTACTAAAAATCTTATGAAAATCCAAAGGAATCGAAGTGAATATCAACTAAATTTACTCATCTTCTGTATCTGTAACTAAAAATCATAAAAAAATACAAAGAAATTTAATTTAATTTCACCAAAATTTCTTCAATTTCAGCTCCTTCTACTAAAAATCTTATGAAAATCCAAAGGAATCGAAATGAATATCAAGTAAATTTACTCAAATTCTGCACCTTTCACTAAAAAACATAAAAAAATTCAAAAAGATTTAATTTAATTTTACCAACATTTCTTCAATTTCAGCTCCTCCTACTAAAAATCTTATGAAAATCCAATTGAATCTAAGTGAATATCAACTAAATTTACTCATATTCTGTATCTGTAACTAAAAATCATAAAAAAATTCAAAAAGATTTAATTTAATTTCACCAAAATTTTTTCAATTTCAGCTCCTCCTACAAAAAATCTTAAGAAAATTCAAAAGTATCGAAGTGAATTTCAACAATATTTTCTCAAATTCAGCATCTGTAACTAAAAATCATAAAATAATACAAAGAAATTTAATTTAATTTTAGCAAAATTTCTTCAATTTCAGCACCTTCTACTAAAAATCTTATGAAAATCCAAAGGAATCGAAGTGAATATCAACTAAATTTACTCAAATTCTGCATCTGTAACTAAAAATCATAAAAAAATTCAAAAAGATTTAATTTAAGTTTACCACAATTTCTTCAATTTCAGCTCCTTCTACTAAAAATCTTATGAAAATCAAAAGGAATCGAAGTGAATATCAACTAAATTTACTCAAATTCTGCATCTGTAACTAAAAATCATAAAAAAATTTAAAAAAATTTAATTTAATTCAGCAAAATTTTTTCAATTTCAGCTCCTCCTACTAAACATCTTAAGAAAATCCAAAAGAATCGAAGTGAATTTCAACTATATTTTCTCAAATTCTGCATCTGTAACTAAAAATCATAAAAAAATACAAAGAAATTTAATTTACTTTCACCAAAATTTCTTCAATTTCAGCTCCTCCTACTAAAAATCTTATGAAAATCCAATTGAATCTAAGTGAATATCAACTAAATTTACTCATATTCTGTATCTGTAACTAAAAATCATAAAAAAATTCAAAAAGATTTAATTTAATTTCACCAAAATTTTTTCAATTTCAGCTCCTCCTACAAAAAATCTTAAAAAAATTCAAAAGTATCGAAGTGAATTTCAACAATATTTTCTCAAATTCAGCATCTGTAACTAAAAATCATAAAATAATACAAAGAAATTTAATTTAATTTTAGCAAAATTTCTTCAATTTCAGCACCTTCTACTAAAAATCTTATGAAAATCCAAAGGAATCGAAGTGAATATCAACTAAATTTACTCATCTTCTGTATCTGTAACTAAAAATCATAAAAAAATACAAAGAAATTTAATTTAATTTCACCAAAATTTCTTCAATTTCAGCTCCTTCTACTAAAAATCTTATAAAAATCCAAAGGAATCGAAATGAATATCAAGTAAATTTACTCAAATTCTGCACCTTTCACTAAAAAACATAAAAAAATTCAAAAAGATTTAATTTAATTTTACCAACATTTCTTCAATTTCAGCTCCTCCTACTAAAAATCTTATGAAAATCCAATTGAATCTAAGTGAATATCAACTAAATTTACTCATATTCTGTATCTGTAACTAAAAATCATAAAAAAATTCAAAAAGATTTAATTTAATTTCACCAAAATTTTTTCAATTTCAGCTCCTCCTACAAAAAATCTTAAGAAAATTCAAAAGTATCGAAGTGAATTTCAACAATATTTTCTCAAATTCAGCATCTGTAACTAAAAATCATAAAATAATACAAAGAAATTTAATTTAATTTTAGCAAAATTTCTTCAATTTCAGCACCTTCTACTAAAAATCTTATGAAAATCCAAAGGAATCGAAGTGAATATCAACTAAATTTACTCAAATTCTGCATCTGTAACTAAAAATCATAAAAAAATTCAAAAAGATTTAATTTAAGTTTACCACAATTTCTTCAATTTCAGCTCCTTCTACTAAAAATCTTATGAAAATCAAAAGGAATCGAAGTGAATATCAACTAAATTTACTCAAATTCTGCATCTGTAACTAAAAATCATAAAAAAATTTAAAAAAATTTATTTTAATTCAGCAAAATTTTTTCAATTTCAGCTCCTCCTACTAAACATCTTAAGAAAATCCAAAAGAATCGAAGTGAATTTCAACTATATTTTCTCAAATTCTGCATCTGTAACTAAAAATCATAAAAAAATACAAAGAAATTTAATTTACTTTCACCAACATTTCTTCAATTTCAGCTCCTCCTACTAAAAATCTTAAGAAAATCCAAAGGAATCAAAGTGAATATCAAGTAAATTTACTCAAAT
This sequence comes from Andrena minutula, assembly GCA_929113495.1. NCBI lineage: Eukaryota > Metazoa > Arthropoda > Insecta > Hymenoptera > Andrenidae > Andrena > Andrena minutula. Next base: position 31,306,574 of record OV815993.1, read on the forward strand.
TCTGCACCTTTCACTAAAAAACATAAAAAAATGCAAAAAGATTTAATTTAATTTTACCAACATTTCTTCAATTTCAGCTCCTCCTACTAAAAATCTTATGAAAATCCAAAGGAATCGAAGCGAATATCAAGTAAATTTACTCAAATTCTGCACCTTTCACTAAAAAACTTAAAAAAATTCAAAAAGATTTAATTTAATTTTACCAACTATTCTTCAATTTCAGCTCCTCCTACTAAAAATCTTATGGAAATCCAATTGAATCTAAGTGAATATCAACTAAATTTACTCATATTCTGTATCTGTAACTAAAAATCATAAAAAATTTCAAAATGATTTAATTTAATTTCACCAAAATTTTTTCAATTTCAGCTCCTCCTACAAACAATCTTAAGAAAATTCAAAAGAATCGAAGTGAATTTCAACTGTATTTTCTAAAATTCAGCATCTGTAACTAAAAATCATAAAAAAATACAAATAAATTTAATTTAATTTCACCAAAATTTCTTCAATTTCAGCTCCTTCTACTAAAAATCTTATGAAAATCCAAAGGAATCGAAGTGAATATCAAGTAAATTTACTCCAATTCTGCACCTTTCACTAAAAATCATAAAAAAATTCAAAAAGATTTAATTTAATTTTACCAACATTTCTTCAATTTCAGCTCCTCCTACTAAAAATCTTATGAAAATCCAAAGGAATCGAAGTGAATATCAACTAAATTTACTCAAATTCTGCATCTGTAACAAAAAATCATAAAAAAATTCAAAAAGATTTAATTTAATTTTAGCAAAATTTCTTAAATTTCAGCTTCTTCTACTAAAAATCTTATGAAAATCCAAAGGAATCGAAGTGAATATCAAGTAAATTTACTCAAATTCTGCACCTTTCACTAAAAAACATAAAAAAATACAAAAAGATTTAATTTAATTTTACCAACATTTCTTCAATTTCAGATCCTCCCACTAAAAATCTTATGAAAATCCAATTGAATCTCAGTGAATATCAACTAAATTTACTCATATTCTGTATCTGTAACTAAAAATCATAAAAAATTCAAAAAGGTTTAATTTAATTTCACCAAAATTTTTTCAATTTCAGCTCCTCCTACAAAAAATCTTAAGAAAATTCCAAAGAATCGAAGTGAATTTCAACAATATTTTCTCAAATTCTGCACCTGTAACTAAAATTCATAAAAAAATAGAAAGAAATTTAATTTAATTTTAGCAAAATTTCTTCAATTTCAGCTCCACCTACTTAAAATCTTATGAAAATCCAATTGAATCTAAGTGAATATCAACTAAATTTACTCATATTCTGTATCTGTAACTAAAAATCATAAAAAAATTCAAAAAGATTTAATTTAATTTCACCAAAATTTTTTCAATTTCAGCTCCTCCTACAAAAAATCTTAAAAAAATTCAAAAGTATCGAAGTGAATTTCAACAATATTTTCTCAAATTCAGCATCTGTAACTAAAAATCATAAAAAAATTCAAAAAGATTTAATTTAATTTTACCAACATTTCTTCAATTTCAGCTCCTCCTACTAAAAATCTTATGAAAATCCAAAGGAATCGAAGTGAATATCAACTAAATTTACTCAAATTCTGCATCTGTAACTAAAAATCATAAAAAAATTCATAAAGATTTAATTTAATTTTACCACAATTTCTTCAATTTCAGCTCCTTCTACTAAAAATCTTATGAAAATCCAAAGGAATCGAAGTGAATATCAAGTAAATTTACTCAAATTCTGCACCTTTCACTAAAAAACATAAAAAAATACAAAAAGATTTAATTTAATTTTACCAACATTTCTTCAATTTCAGATCCTCCTACTAAAAATCTTATGAAAATCCAATTGAATCTAAGTGAATATCAACTAAATTTACTCATATTCTGTATCTGTAACTAAAAATCATAAAAAAATTCAAAAAGATTTAATTTAATTTCACCAAAATTTTTTCAATTTCAGCTCCTCCTACAAAAAATCTTAAAAAAATTCAAAAGTATCGAAGTGAATTTCAACAATATTTTCTCAAATTCAGCATCTGTAACTAAAAATCATAAAATAATACAAAGAAATTTAATTTAATTTTAGCAAAATTTCTTCAATTTCAGCACCTTCTACTAAAAATCTTATGAAAATCCAAAGGAATCGAAGTGAATATCAACTAAATTTACTCATCTTCTGTATCTGTAACTAAAAATCATAAAAAAATACAAAGAAATTTAATTTAATTTCACCAAAATTTCTTCAATTTCAGCTCCTTCTACTAAAAATCTTATGAAAATCCAAAGGAATCGAAATGAATATCAAGTAAATTTACTCAAATTCTGCACCTTTCACTAAAAAACATAAAAAAATTCAAAAAGATTTAATTTAATTTTACCAACATTTCTTCAATTTCAGCTCCTCCTACTAAAAATCATATGAAAATCCAATTGAATGTAAGTGAATATCAACTAAATTTACTCATATTCTGTATCTGTAACTAAAAATCATAAAAAAATTCAAAAAGATTTATTTTAATTTCACCAAAATTTTTTCAATTTCAGCTCCTCCTACAAAAAATCTTAAGAAAATTCAAAAGAATCGAAGTGAATTTCAACAATACTTTCTCAAATTCTGCACCTGTAACTAAAAATCATAAAAAAATACAAAGAAATTTAATTTAATTTCACCAAAATTTCTTCAATTTCAGCTCCTTCTACTAAAAATCTTATGAAAATCCAAAGGAATCGAAATGAATATCAAGTAAATTTACTCAAATTCTGCACCTTTCACTAAAAAACATAAAAAAATTCAAAAAGATTTAATTTAATTTTACCAACATTTCTTCAATTTCAGCTCCTCCTACTAAAAATCTTATGAAAATCCAAAGGAATCGAAGTGAATATCAACTAAATTTACTCAAATTCTGCATCTGTAACTAAAAATCATAAAAAAATTCAAAAAGATTTAATTTAATTTTACCACAATTTCTTCAATTTCAGCTCGTTCTACTAAAAATCTTATGATACTCAAGAGGAATCGAAGTAAATATCAACTAAATTTACTCATATTCTGTATCTGTAACTAAAAATCATAAAACAATTCAAAAAGATTTAATTTAATTTCACCAAAATTTTTTCAATTTCAGCTCCTCTTACTAAAAATCTTAAGAAAGTCCAAAAGAATCGAAGAGAATTTCAACTATATATATTTTCTCAAATTGTGCATCTGTAACTAAAAATCATAAAAAAATACAAATAAATTTAATTTAATTTCACCAAAATTTCTTCAATTTCAGCTCCTTCTACTAAAAATCTTATGAAAATCCAAAGGAATCGAAATGAATATCAAGTAAATTTACTCAAATTCTGCACCTTTCACTAAAAAACATAAAAAAATTCAAAAAGATTTAATTTAATTTTACCAACATTTCTTCAATTTCAGCTCCTCCTACTAAAAATATTATGGAAATCCAATTGAATCTAAGTGAATATCAACTAAATTTACTCATACTCTGTATCTGTAACTAAAAATCATAAAAAAATTCAAAAAGATTTAATTTAATTTTACCAACATTTCTTCAATTTCAGCTCCTCCTACTAAAAATCTTAAGAAAATCCAAAGGAATCAAAGTGAATATCAAGTAAATTTACTCAAATTCTGCACCTTTCACTAAAAAACATAAAAAAATGCAAAAAGATTTAATTTAATTTTACCAACATTTCTTCAATTTCAGCTCCTCCTACTAAAAATCTTATGAAAATCCAATTGAATGTAAGTGAATATCAACTAAATTTACTCATATTCTGTATCTGTAACTAAAAATCATAAAAAAATTCAAAAAGATTTATTTTAATTTCACCAAAATTTTTTCAATTTCAGCTCCTCCTACAAAAAATCTTAAGAAAATTCAAAAGAATCGAAGTGAATTTCAACAATACTTTCTCAAATTCTGCACCTGTAACTAAAAATCATAAAAAAATACAAAGAAATTTAATTTAATTTCACCACAATTTCTTCAATTTCAGCTCCTACTAAAAATCTTATGAAAATGCAAAAGAATCGAAGTGAATTTCAACTATATTATCTCAAATTCTGCACCTTTCACTAAACTCATAAAAAAATTCAAAAAGATTTAATTTAATTTTACCAACATTTCTTCAATTTCAGCTCCTCCTACTAAAAATCTTATGAAAATCCAAAGGAATCGAAGTGAATATCAACTAAATTTACTCAAATTCTGCATCTGTAACTAAAAATCATAAAAAAATTCAAAAAGATTTAATTTAATTTTACCACAATTTCTTCAATTTCAGCTCGTTCTACTAAAAATCTTATGAAACTCAAAAGGAATCGAAGTGAATATCAACTAAATTTACTCATATTCTGTATCTGTAACTAAAAATCATAAAAAAATTCAAAAAGATTTAATTTAATTTCACCAAAATTTTTTCAATTTCAGCTCCTCTTACTAAAAATCTTAAGAAAGTCCAAAAGAATCGAAGAGAATTTCAACTATATTTTCTCAAATTCTGCATCTGTAACTAAAAATCATAAAAAAATACAAAGAAATTTAATTTAATTTCACCAAAATTTCTTCAATTTCAGCTCCTTCTACTAAAAATCTTATGAAAATCCAAAGGAATCGAAATGAATATCAAGTAAATTTACTCAAATTCTGCACCTTTCACTAAAAAACATAAAAAAATTCAAAAAGATTTAATTTAATTTTACCAACATTTCTTCAATTTCAGCTCCTCCTACTAAAAATCTTATGAAAATCCAATTGAATCTAAGTGAATATCAACTAAATTTACTCATATTCTGTATCTGTAACTAAAAATCATAAAAAAATTCAAAAAGATTTAATTTAATTTTACCAACATTACTTCAATTTCAGCTCCTCCTACTAAAAATCTTAAGAAAATCCAAAGGAATCAAAGTGAATATCAAGTAAATTTACTCAAATTCTGCACCTTTCACTAAAAAACATAAAAAAATGCAAAAAGATTTAATTTAATTTTACCAACATTTTTTCAATTTCAGCTCCTCCTACTAAAAATCTTATGGAAATACAATTGAATCTAAGTGAATATCAACTAAATTTACTCATATTCTGTATCTGTAACTAAAAACTATAAAAAAATTCAAAAAGATTTAATTTAATTTTACCAACATTTCTTCAATTTCAGCTCCTCCTACTAAAAATCTTAAGAAAATCCAAAGGAATCAAAGTGAATATCAAGTAAATTTACTCAAATTCTGCACCTTTCACTAAAAAACATAAAAAAATGCAAAAAGATTTAATTTAATTTTACCAACATTTCTTCAATTTCAGCTCCTCCTACTAAAAATCTTATGAAAATCCAAAGGAATCGAAGCGAATATCAAGTAAATTTACTCAAATTCTGCACCTTTCACTAAAAAACTTAAAAAAATTCAAAAAGATTTAATTTAATTTTACCAACTATTCTTCAATTTCAGCTCCTCCTACTAAAAATCTTATGGAAATCCAATTAAATCTAAGTGAATATCAACTAAATTTACTCATATTCTGTATCTGAAACTAAAAATCATAAAAAATTTCAAAATGATTTAATTTAATTTCACCAAAATTTTTTCAATTTCAGCTCCTCCTACAAACAATCTTAAGAAAATTCAAAAGAATCGAAGTGAATTTCAACTGTATTTTCTAAAATTCAGCATCTGTAACTAAAAATCATAAAAAAATACAAATAAATTTAATTTAATTTCACCAAAATTTCTTCAATTTCAGATCCTCCTACTAAAAATCTTATGAAAATCCAATTGAATCTAAGTGAATATCAACTAAATTTACTCATATTCTGTATCTGTAACTAAAAATCATAAAAAAATTCAAAAAGATTTAATTTAATTTTACCACAATTTCTTCAATTTCAGCTCCTTCTACTAAAAATCTTATGAAAATCCAAAGGAATCGAAGTGAATATCAAGTAAATTTACTCAAATTCTGCACCTTTCACTAAAAAACATAAAAAAATACAAAAAGATTTAATTTAATTTTACCAACATTTCTTCAATTTCAGATCCTCCTACTAAAAATCTTATGAAAATCCAATTGAATCTAAGTGAATATCAACTAAATTTACTCATATTCTGTATCTGTAACTAAAAATCATAAAAAAATTCAAAAAGATTTAATTTAATTTCACCAAAATTTTTTCAATTTCAGCTCCTCCTACAAAAAATCTTAAAAAAATTCAAAAGTATCGAAGTGAATTTCAACAATATTTTCTCAAATTCAGCATCTGTAACTAAAAATCATAAAATAATACAAAGAAATTTAATTTAATTTTAGCAAAATTTCTTCAATTTCAGCACCTTCTACTAAAAATCTTATGAAAATCCAAAGGAATCGAAGTGAATATCAACTAAATTTACTCATCTTCTGTATCTGTAACTAAAAATCATAAAAAAATACAAAGAAATTTAATTTAATTTCACCAAAATTTCTTCAATTTCAGCTCCTTCTACTAAAAATCTTATGAAAATCCAAAGGAATCGAAATGAATATCAAGTAAATTTACTCAAATTCTGCACCTTTCACTAAAAAACATAAAAAAATTCAAAAAGATTTAATTTAATTTTACCAACATTTCTTCAATTTCAGCTCCTCCTACTAAAAATCATATGAAAATCCAATTGAATGTAAGTGAATATCAACTAAATTTACTCATATTCTGTATCTGTAACTAAAAATCATAAAAAAATTCAAAAAGATTTATTTTAATTTCACCAAAATTTTTTCAATTTCAGCTCCTCCTACAAAAAATCTTAAGAAAATTCAAAAGAATCGAAGTGAATTTCAACAATACTTTCTCAAATTCTGCACCTGTAACTAAAAATCATAAAAAAATACAAAGAAATTTAATTTAATTTCACCAAAATTTCTTCAATTTCAGCTCCTTCTACTAAAAATCTTATGAAAATCCAAAGGAATCGAAATGAATATCAAGTAAATTTACTCAAATTCTGCACCTTTCACTAAAAAACATAAAAAAATTCAAAAAGATTTAATTTAATTTTACCAACATTTCTTCAATTTCAGCTCCTCCTACTAAAAATCTTATGAAAATCCAAAGGAATCGAAGTGAATATCAACTAAATTTACTCAAATTCTGCATCTGTAACTAAAAATCATAAAAAAATTCAAAAAGATTTAATTTAATTTTACCACAATTTCTTCAATTTCAGCTCGTTCTACTAAAAATCTTATGATACTCAAGAGGAATCGAAGTAAATATCAACTAAATTTACTCATATTCTGTATCTGTAACTAAAAATCATAAAACAATTCAAAAAGATTTAATTTAATTTCACCAAAATTTTTTCAATTTCAGCTCCTCTTACTAAAAATCTTAAGAAAGTCCAAAAGAATCGAAGAGAATTTCAACTATATATATTTTCTCAAATTGTGCATCTGTAACTAAAAATCATAAAAAAATACAAAGAAATTTAATTTAATTTCACCAAAATTTCTTCAATTTCAGCTCCTTCTACTAAAAATCTTATGAAAATCCAAAGGAATCGAAATGAATATCAAGTAAATTTACTCAAATTCTGCACCTTTCACTAAAAAACATAAAAAAATTCAAAAAGATTTAATTTAATTTTACCAACATTTCTTCAATTTCAGCTCCTCCTACTAAAAATATTATGGAAATCCAATTGAATCTAAGTGAATATCAACTAAATTTACTCATACTCTGTATCTGTAACTAAAAATCATAAAAAAATTCAAAAAGATTTAATTTAATTTTACCAACATTTCTTCAATTTCAGCTCCTCCTACTAAAAATCTTAAGAAAATCCAAAGGAATCAAAGTGAATATCAAGTAAATTTACTCAAATTCTGCACCTTTCACTAAAAAACATAAAAAAATGCAAAAAGATTTAATTTAATTTTACCAACATTTCTTCAATTTCAGCTCCTCCTACTAAAAATCTTATGAAAATCCAATTGAATGTAAGTGAATATCAACTAAATTTACTCATATTCTGTATCTGTAACTAAAAATCATAAAAAAATTCAAAAAGATTTATTTTAATTTCACCAAAATTTTTTCAATTTCAGCTCCTCCTACAAAAAATCTTAAGAAAATTCAAAAGAATCGAAGTGAATTTCAACAATACTTTCTCAAATTCTGCACCTGTAACTAAAAATCATAAAAAAATACAAAGAAATTTAATTTAATTTCACCACAATTTCTTCAATTTCAGCACCTACTAAAAATCTTATGAAAATGCAAAAGAATCGAAGTGAATTTCAACTATATTATCTCAAATTCTGCACCTTTCACTAAAATCATAAAAAAATTCAAAAAGATTTAATTTAATTTTACCAACATTTCTTCAATTTCAGCTCCTCCTACTAAAAATCTTATGAAAATCCAAAGGAATCGAAGTGAATATCAACTAAATTTACTCAAATTCTGCATCTGTAACTAAAAATCATAAAAAAATTCAAAAAGATTTAATTTAATTTTACCACAATTTCTTCAATTTCAGCTCGTTCTACTAAAAATCTTATGAAACTCAAAAGGAATCGAAGTGAATATCAACTAAATTTACTCATATTCTGTATCTGTAACTAAAAATCATAAAAAAATTCAAAAAGATTTAATTTAATTTCACCAAAATTTTTTCAATTTCAGCTCCTCTTACTAAAAATCTTAAGAAAGTCCAAAAGAATCGAAGAGAATTTCAACTATATTTTCTCAAATTCTGCATCTGTAACTAAAAATCATAAAAAAATACAAAGAAATTTAATTTAATTTCACCAAAATTTCTTCAATTTCAGCTCCTTCTACTAAAAATCTTATGAAAATCCAAAGGAATCGAAATGAATATCAAGTAAATTTACTCAAATTCTGCACCTTTCACTAAAAAACATAAAAAAATTCAAAAAGATTTAATTTAATTTTACCAACATTTCTTCAATTTCAGCTCCTCCTACTAAAAATCTTATGAAAATCCAATTGAATCTAAGTGAATATCAACTAAATTTACTCATATTCTGTATCTGTAACTAAAAATCATAAAAAAATTCAAAAAGATTTAATTTAATTTTACCAACATTACTTCAATTTCAGCTCCTCCTACTAAAAATCTTAAGAAAATCCAAAGGAATCAAAGTGAATATCAAGTAAATTTACTCAAATTCTGCACCTTTCACTAAAAAACATAAAAAAATGCAAAAAGATTTAATTTAATTTTACCAACATTTTTTCAATTTCAGCTCCTCCTACTAAAAATCTTATGGAAATACAATTGAATCTAAGTGAATATCAACTAAATTTACTCATATTCTGTATCTGTAACTAAAAATCATAAAAAATTTCAAAATGATTTAATTTAATTTCACCAAAATTTTTTCAATTTCAGCTCCTCCTACAAACAATCTTAAGAAAATTCAAAAGAATCGAAGTGAATTTCAACTGTATTTTCTAAAATTCAGCATCTGTAACTAAAAATCATAAAAAAATACAAATAAATTTAATTTAATTTCACCAAAATTTCTTCAATTTCAGCTCCTTCTACTAAAAATCTTATGAAAATCCAAAGGAATCGAAATGAATATCAAGTAAATTTACTCAAATTCTGCACCTTTCACTAAAAAACATAAAAAAATTCAAAAAGATTTAATTTAATTTTACCAACATTTCTTCAATTTCAGCTCCTCCTACTAAAAATCTTATGAAAATCCAATTGAATCTAAGTGAATATCAACTAAATTTACTCATATTCTGTATCTGTAACTAAAAACTATAAAAAAATTCAAAAAGATTTAATTTAATTTTACCAACATTTCTTCAATTTCAGCTCCTCCTACTAAAAATCTTAAGAAAATCCAAAGGAATCAAAGTGAATATCAAGTAAATTTACTCAAATTCTGCACCTTTCACTAAAAAACATAAAAAAATGCAAAAAGATTTAATTTAATTTTACCAACATTTCTTCAATTTCAGCTCCTCCTACTAAAAATCTTATGAAAATCCAAAGGAATCGAAGCGAATATCAAGTAAATTTACTCAAATTCTGCACCTTTCTCTAAAAAACTTAAAAAAATTCAAAAAGATTTAATTTAATTTTACCAACTATTCTTCAATTTCAGCTCCTCCTACTAAAAATCTTATGGAAATCCAATTAAATCTAAGTGAATATCAACTAAATTTACTCATATTCTGTATCTGAAACTAAAAATCATAAAAAATTTCAAAATGATTTAATTTAATTTCACCAAAATTTTTTCAATTTCAGCTCCTCCTACAAACAATCTTAAGAAAATTCAAAAGAATCGAAGTGAATTTCAACTGTATTTTCTAAAATTCAGCATCTGTAACTAAAAATCATAAAAAAATACAAATAAATTTAATTTAATTTCACCAAAATTTCTTCAATTTCAGCTCCTTCTACTAAAAATCTTATGAAAATCCAAAGGAATCGAAGTGAATATCAAGTAAATTTACTCCAATTCTGCACCTTTCACTAAAAAACATAAAAAAATTCAAAAAGATTTAATTTAATTTTACCAACATTTCTTCAATTTCAGCTCCTCCTACTAAAAATCTTATGAAAATCCAATTGAATCTAAGTGAATATCAACTAAATTTACTCATATTCTGTATCTGTAACTAAAAACTATAAAAAAATTCAAAAAGATTTAATTTAATTTTACCAACATTTCTTCAATTTCAGCTCCTCCTACTAAAAATCTTAAGAAAATCCAAAGGAATCAAAGTGAATATCAAGTAAATTTACTCAAATTCTGCACCTTTCACTAAAAAACATAAAAAAATGCAAAAAGATTTAATTTAATTTTACCAACATTTCTTCAATTTCAGCTCCTCCTACTAAAAATCTTATGAAAATCCAAAGGAATCGAAGTGAATATCAAGTAAATTTACTCAAATTCTGCACCTTTCACTAAAAAACTTAAAAAAATTCAAAAAGATTTAATTTAATTTTACCAACTATTCTTCAATTTCAGCTCCTCCTACTAAAAATCTTATGGAAATCCAATTGAATCTAAGTGAATATCAACTAAATTTACTCATATTCTGTATCTGTAACTAAAAATCATAAAAAATTTCAAAATGATTTAATTTAATTTCACCAAAATTTTTTCAATTTCAGCTCCTCCTACAAACAATCTTAAGAAAATTCAAAAGAATCGAAGTGAATTTCAACTGTATTTTCTAAAATTCAGCATCTGTAACTAAAAATCATAAAAAAATACAAATAAATTTAATTTAATTTCACCAAAATTTCTTCAATTTCAGCTCCTTCTACTAAAAATCTTATGAAAATCCAAAGGAATCGAAGTGAATATCAAGTAAATTTACTCCAATTCTGCACCTTTCACTAAAAATCATAAAAAAATTCAAAAAGATTTAATTTAATTTTACCAACATTTCTTCAATTTCAGCTCCTCCTACTAAAAATCTTATGAAAATCCAAAGGAATCGAAGTGAATATCAACTAAATTTACTCAAATTCTGCATCTGTAACAAAAAATCATAAAAAAATTCAAAAAGATTTAATTTAATTTTAGCAAAATTTCTTAAATTTCAGCTTCTTCTACTAAAAATCTTATGAAAATCCAAAGGAATCGAAGTGAATATCAAGTAAATTTACTCAAATTCTGCACCTTTCACTAAAAAACATAAAAAAATACAAAAAGATTTAATTTAATTTTACCAACATTTCTTCAATTTCAGATCCTCCCACTAAAAATCTTATGAAAATCCAATTGAATCTCAGTGAATATCAACTAAATTTACTCATATTCTGTATCTGTAACTAAAAATCATAAAAAATTCAAAAAGGTTTAATTTAATTTCACCAAAATTTTTTCAATTTCAGCTCCTCCTACAAAAAATCTTAAGAAAATTCCAAAGAATCGAAGTGAATTTCAACAATATTTTCTCAAATTCTGCACCTGTAACTAAAATTCATAAAAAAATACAAAGAAATTTAATTTAATTTTAGCAAAATTTCTTCAATTTCAGCTCCACCTACTTAAAATCTTATGAAAATCCAATTGAATCTAAGTGAATATCAACTAAATTTACTCATATTCTGTATCTGTAACTAAAAATCATAAAAAAATTCAAAAAGATTTAATTTAATTTCACCAAAATTTTTTCAATTTCAGCTCCTCCTACAAAAAATCTTAAAAAAATTCAAAAGTATCGAAGTGAATTTCAACAATATTTTCTCAAATTCAGCATCTGTAACTAAAAATCATAAAAAAATTCAAAAAGATTTAATTTAATTTTACCAACATTTCTTCAATTTCAGCTCCTCCTACTAAAAATCTTATGAAAATCCAAAGGAATCGAAGTGAATATCAACTAAATTTACTCAAATTCTGCATCTGTAACTAAAAATCATAAAAAAATTCATAAAGATTTAATTTAATTTTACCACAATTTCTTCAATTTCAGCTCCTTCTACTAAAAATCTTATGAAAATCCAAAGGAATCGAAGTGAATATCAAGTAAATTTACTCAAATTCTGCACCTTTCACTAAAAAACATAAAAAAATACAAAAAGATTTAATTTAATTTTACCAACATTTCTTCAATTTCAGATCCTCCTACTAAAAATCTTATGAAAATCCAATTGAATCTAAGTGAATATCAACTAAATTTACTCATATTCTGTATCTGTAACTAAAAATCATAAAAAAATTCAAAAAGATTTAATTTAATTTTACCAACATTACTTCAATTTCAGCTCCTCCTACTAAAAATCTTAAGAAAATCCAAAGGAATCAAAGTGAATATCAAGTAAATTTACTCAAATTCTGCACCTTTCACTAAAAAACATAAAAAAAATGCAAAAAGATTTAATTTAATTTTACCAACATTTTTTCAATTTCAGCTCCTCCTACTAAAAATCTTATGGAAATCCAATTGAATCTAAGTGAATATCAACTGAATTTACTCATATTCTGTATCTGTAACTAAAAATCATAAAAAATTTCAAAATGATTTAATTTAATTTCACCAAAATTTTTTCAATTTCAGCTCCTCCTACAAACAATCTTAAGAAAATTCAAAAGAATCGAAGTGAATTTCAACTGTATTTTCTAAAATTCAGCATCTGTAACTAAAAATCATAAAAAAATACAAATAAATTTAATTTAATTTCACCAAAATTTCTTCAATTTCAGCTCCTTCTACTAAAAATCTTATGAAAATCCAAAGGAATCGAAATGAATATCAAGTAAATTTACTCAAATTCTGCACCTTTCACTAAAAAACATAAAAAAATTCAAAAAGATTTAATTTAATTTTACCAACATTTCTTCAATTTCAGCTCCTCCTACTAAAAATCTTATGAAAATCCAATTGAATCTAAGTGAATATCAACTAAATTTACTCATATTCTGTATCTGTAACTAAAAACTATAAAAAAATTCAAAAAGATTTAATTTAATTTTACCAACATTTCTTCAATTTCAGCTCCTCCTACTAAAAATCTTAAGAAAATCCAAAGGAATCAAAGTGAATATCAAGTAAATTTACTCAAATTCTGCACCTTTCACTAAAAAACATAAAAAAATGCAAAAAGATTTAATTTAATTTTACCAACATTTCTTCAATTTCAGCTCCTCCTACTAAAAATCTTATGAAAATCCAATTGAATCTCAGTGAATATCAACTAAATTTACTCATATTCTGTATCTGTAACTAAAAATCATAAAAAATTCAAAAAGGTTTAATTTAATTTCACCAAAATTTTTTCAATTTCAGCTCCTCCTACAAAAAATCTTAAGAAAATTCCAAAGAATCGAAGTGAATTTCAACAATATTTTCTCAAATTCTGCACCTGTAACTAAAATTCATAAAAAAATACAAAGAAATTTAATTTAATTTTAGCAAAATTTCTTCAATTTCAGCTCCTCCTACTTAAAATCTTATGAAAATCCAATTGAATCTAAGTGAATATCAACTAAATTTACTCATATTCTGTATCTGTAACTAAAAATCATAAAAAAATTCAAAAAGATTTAATTTAATTTCACCAAAATTTTTTCAATTTCAGCTCCTCCTACAAAAAATCTTAAAAAAATTCAAAAGTATCGAAGTGAATTTCAACAATATTTTCTCAAATTCAGCATCTGTAACTAAAAATCATAAAAAAATTCAAAAAGATTTAATTTAATTTTACCAACATTTCTTCAATTTCAGCTCCTCCTACTAAAAATCTTATGAAAATCCAAAGGAATCGAAGTGAATATCAACTAAATTTACTCAAATTCTGCATCTGTAACTAAAAATCATAAAAAAATTCATAAAGATTTAATTTAATTTTACCACAATTTCTTCAATTTCAGCTCCTTCTACTAAAAATCTTATGAAAATCCAAAGGAATCGAAGTGAATATCAAGTAAATTTACTCAAATTCTGCACCTTTCACTAAAAAACATAAAAAAATACAAAAAGATTTAATTTAATTTTACCAACATTTCTTCAATTTCAGATCCTCCTACTAAAAATCTTATGAAAATCCAATTGAATCTAAGTGAATATCAACTAAATTTACTCATATTCTGTATCTGTAACTAAAAATCATAAAAAAATTCAAAAAGATTTAATTTAATTTCACCAAAATTTTTTCAATTTCAGCTCCTCCTACAAAAAATCTTAAAAAAATTCAAAAGTATCGAAGTGAATTTCAACAATATTTTCTCAAATTCAGCATCTGTAACTAAAAATCATAAAATAATACAAAGAAATTTAATTTAATTTTAGCAAAATTTCTTCAATTTCAGCACCTTCTACTAAAAATCTTATGAAAATCCAAAGGAATCGAAGTGAATATCAACTAAATTTACTCATCTTCTGTATCTGTAACTAAAAATCATAAAAAAATACAAAGAAATTTAATTTAATTTCACCAAAATTTCTTCAATTTCAGCTCCTTCTACTAAAAATCTTATGAAAATCCAAAGGAATCGAAATGAATATCAAGTAAATTTACTCAAATTCTGCACCTTTCACTAAAAAACATAAAAAAATTCAAAAAGATTTAATTTAATTTTACCAACATTTCTTCAATTTCAGCTCCTCCTACTAAAAATCATATGAAAATCCAATTGAATGTAAGTGAATATCAACTAAATTTACTCATATTCTGTATCTGTAACTAAAAATCATAAAAAAATTCAAAAAGATTTATTTTAATTTCACCAAAATTTTTTCAATTTCAGCTCCTCCTACAAAAAATCTTAAGAAAATTCAAAAGAATCGAAGTGAATTTCAACAATACTTTCTCAAATTCTGCACCTGTAACTAAAAATCATAAAAAAATACAAAGAAATTTAATTTTAATTTCACCAAAATTTCTTCAATTTCAGCTCCTTCTACTAAAAATCTTATGAAAATCCAAAGGAATCGAAGTGAATATCAACTAAATTTACTCAAATTCTGCATCTGTAACTAAAAATCATAAAAAAATTCATAAAGATTTAATTTAATTTTACCACAATTTCTTCAATTTCAGCTCCTTCTACTAAAAATCTTATGAAAATCCAAAGGAATCGAAGTGAATATCAAGTAAATTTACTCAAATTCTGCACCTTTCACTAAAAAACATAAAAAAATACAAAAAGATTTAATTTAATTTTACCAACATTTCTTCAATTTCAGATCCTCCTACTAAAAATCTTATGAAAATCCAATTGAATCTAAGTGAATATCAACTAAATTTACTCATATTCTGTATCTGTAACTAAAAATCATAAAAAAATTCAAAAAGATTTAATTTAATTTCACCAAAATTTTTTCAATTTCAGCTCCTCCTACAAAAAATCTTAAAAAAATTCAAAAGTATCGAAGTGAATTTCAACAATATTTTCTCAAATTCAGCATCTGTAACTAAAAATCATAAAATAATACAAAGAAATTTAATTTAATTTTAGCAAAATTTCTTCAATTTCAGCACCTTCTACTAAAAATCATATGAAAATCCAAAGGAATCGAAGTGAATATCAACTAAATTTACTCATCTTCTGTATCTGTAACTAAAAATCATAAAAAAATACAAAGAAATTTAATTTAATTTCACCAAAATTTCTTCAATTTCAGCTCCTTCTACTAAAAATCTTATGAAAATCCAAAGGAATCGAAATGAATATCAAGTAAATTTACTCAAATTCTGCACCTTTCACTAAAAAACATAAAAAAATTCAAAAAGATTTAATTTAATTTTACCAACATTTCTTCAATTTCAGCTCCTCCTACTAAAAATCATATGAAAATCCAATTGAATGTAAGTGAATATCAACTAAATTTACTCATATTCTGTATCTGTAACTAAAAATCATAAAAAATTCAAAAAGATTTATTTTAATTTCACCAAAATTTTTTCAATTTCAGCTCCTCCTACAAAAAATCTTAAGAAAATTCAAAAGAATCGAAGTGAATTTCAACAATACTTTCTCAAATTCTGCACCTGTAACTAAAAATCATAAAAAAATACAAAGAAATTTAATTTAATTTCACCAAAATTTCTTCAATTTCAGCTCCTTCTACTAAAAATCTTATGAAAATCCAAAGGAATCGAAATGAATATCAAGTAAATTTACTCAAATTCTGCACCTTTCACTAAAAAACATAAAAAAATTCAAAAAGATTTAATTTAATTTTACCAACATTTCTTCAATTTTCAGCTCCTCCTACTAAAAATCTTATGAAAATCCAAAGGAATCGAAGTGAATATCAACTAAATTTACTCAAATTCCTGCATCTGTAACTAAAAATCATAAAAAAATTCAAAAAGATTTAATTTAATTTTACCACAATTTCTTCAATTTCAGCTCGTTCTACTAAAAATCTTATGAAACTCAAGAGGAATCGAAGTAAATATCAACTAAATTTACTCATATTCTGTATCTGTAACTAAAAATCATAAAACAATTCAAAAAGATTTATTTAATTTCACCAAAATTTTTTCAATTTCAGCTCCTCTTACTAAAAATCTTAAGAAAGTCCAAAAGAATCGAAGAGAATTTCAACTATATATATTTTTCTCAAATTGTGCATCTGTAACTAAAAATCATAAAAAAATACAAAGAAATTTAATTTAATTTCACCAAAATTTCTTCAATTTCAGCTCCTTCTACTAAAAATCTTATGAAAATCCAAAGGAATCGAAATGAATATCAAGTAAATTTACTCAAATTCTGCACCTTTCACTAAAAAACATAAAAAAATTCAAAAAGATTTAATTTAATTTTACCAACATTTCTTCAATTTCAGCTCCTCCTACTAAAAATATTATGGAAATCCAATTGAATCTAAGTGAATATCAACTAAATTTACTCATATTCTGTATCTGTAACTAAAAATCATAAAAAAATTCAAAAAAGATTTAATTTAATTTTACCAACATTTCTTCAATTTCAGCTCCTCCTACTAAAAATCTTAAGAAAATCCAAAGGAATCAAAGTGAATATCAAGTAAATTTACTCAAATTCTGCACCTTTCACTAAAAAACATAAAAAAATGCAAAAAGATTTAATTTAATTTTACCAACATTTCTTCAATTTCAGCTCCTCCTACTAAAAATCTTATGAAAATCCAATTGAATGTAAGTGAATATCAACTAAATTTACTCATATTCTGTATCTGTAACTAAAAATCATAAAAAAATTCAAAAAGATTTATTTTAATTTCACCAAAATTTTTTCAATTTCAGCTCCTCCTACAAAAAATCTTAAGAAAATTCAAAAGAATCGAAGTGAATTTCAACAATACTTTCTCAAATTCTGCACCTGTAACTAAAAATCATAAAAAAATACAAAGAAATTTAATTTAATTTCACCAAAATTTCTTCAATTTCAGCTCCTTCTACTAAAAATCTTATGAAAATCCAAAGGAATCGAAGTGAATTTCAACTATATTATCTCAAATTCTGCACCTTTCACTAAAATCATAAAAAAATTCAAAAAGATTTAATTTAATTTTACCAACATTTCTTCAATTTCAGCTCCTCCTACTAAAAATCTTATGAAAATCCAAAGGAATCGAAGTGAATATCAACTAAATTTACTCAAATTCTGCATCTGTAACTAAAAAATCATAAAAAAATTCAAAAAGATTTAATTTAATTTTACCACAATTTCTTCAATTTCAGCTCGTTCTACTAAAAATCTTATGAAACTCAAAAGGAATCGAAGTGAATATCAACTAAATTTACTCATATTCTGTATCTGTAACTAAAAATCATAAAAAAATTCAAAAAGATTTAATTTAATTTCACCAAAATTTTTTCAATTTCAGCTCCTCTTACTAAAAATCTTAAGAAAGTCCAAAAGAATCGAAGAGAATTTCAACTATATTTTCTCAAATTTGCATCTGTAACTAAAAATCATAAAAAAATACAAAGAAATTTAATTTAATTTCACCAAAATTTCTTCAATTTCAGCTCCTTCTACTAAAAATCTTATGAAAATCCAAAGGAATCGAAATGAATATCAAGTAAATTTACTCAAATTCTGCACCTTTCACTAAAAAACATAAAAAAAATTCAAAAAGATTTAATTTAATTTTACCAACATTTCTTCAATTTCAGCTCCTCCTACTAAAAATCTTATGAAAATCCAATTGAATCTAAGTGAATATCAACTAAATTTACTCATATTCTGTATCTGTAACTAAAAATCATAAAAAAATTCAAAAAGATTTAATTTAATTTTACCAACATTACTTCAATTTCAGCTCCTCCTACTAAAAATCTTAAGAAAATCCAAAGGAATCAAAGTGAATATCAAGTAAATTTACTCAAATTCTGCTCCTTTCACTAAAAAACATAAAAAAAATGCAAAAAGATTTAATTTAATTTTAACCAACATTTTTTCAATTTCAGCTCCTCCTACTAAAAATCTTATGGAAATACAATTGAATCTAAGTGAATATCAACTAAATTTACTCATATTCTGTATCTGTAACTAAAAATCATAAAAAATTTCAAAATGATTTAATTTAATTTCACCAAAATTTTTCAATTTCAGCTCTTCCTACAAAACAATCTTAAGAAAATTCAAAAGAATCGAAGTGAATTTCAACTGTATTTTCTAAAATTCAGCATCTGTAACTAAAAATCATAAAAAAATACAAATAAATTTAATTTAATTTCACCAAAATTTCTTCAATTTCAGCTCCTTCTACTAAAAATCTTATGAAAATCCAAAGGAATCGAAGTGAATATCAATAAATTTACTCCAATTCTGCACCTTTCACTAAAAATCATAAAAAAATTCAAAAAGATTTAATTTAATTTTACCAACATTTCTTCAATTTCAGCTCCTCCTACTAAAAATCTTATGAAAATCCAAAGGAATCGAAGTGAATATCAACTAAATTTACTCAAATTCTGCATCTGTAACAAAAAATCATAAAAAAATTCAAAAAGATTTAATTTAATTTCACCAAAATTTCTTCAATTTCAGCTCCTCCTACTAAAAA
>OV815993.1:31326290-31415390 GCA_929113495.1 Andrena minutula
TTGATGGAGGAGCTAAATTTGAATAAATTGAGATGAAATAAACACCTATAGTTCGGATTTTATTTAATTTTTAGTCAAATTGTGATTTGGAGGTTTTAAACTAAATTCGATTTTTTTGGATTTTGATGAGTTTTTTTTGATGGAGGAGCTAAATTTGAATAAATTGAGATGAAATAAACACCTATAGTTCGGATTTTATATAAATTTTTAGTCAAATTGTGATTTAGAGGTTGTAAACTAAATTCGATTTTTTTGGATTTTTATGAGTTTTTTTTGATGGAGGAGCTAAATTTGAATAAATTTAGATAAAATAAACACCTATAGTTCAGATTTTATATACATTTTTAGTCAAATTGTGATTTAGAGGGTTTAAACTAAATTCGTTTTTTTTTGGATTTTGATGAGTTTTTTTGATGGAGGAGCTAAATTTGAATAAATTTAGATGAAATAAACACCTATAGATCGGATTTTATTTAATTTTTAGTCAAATTGTGATTTAGAAGTTTTAAACTAAATTCGATTTTTTTGGATTTTGATGAGTTTTTTTGATGGAGGAGCTAAATTTGAATAAATTGAGATGAAATAAACACCTATAGTTCAGATTTTATATACATTTTTAGTCAAATTGTGATTTAGAGGGTTTAAACTAAATTCGATTTTTTTGGATTTTTATGAGTTTTTTTGATGGAGGAGCTAAATTTGAATAAATTTAGATAAAATAAAGCACCTATAATTCAGATTTTATATACATTTTTAGTCAAATTGTGATTTAGAGGGTTTAAACTAAATTCGATTTTTTTGGATTTTGACGAGTTTTTTTTGATGGGAGGAGCTAAATTTGAATAAATTGAGATGAAATAAACACCTATAGTTCGGATTTTATTTAATTTTTAGTCAAATTGTGATTTGGAGGTTTTAAACTAAATTCGAATTTTTTGGATTTTGATGAGTTTTTTTGATGGAGGAGCTAAATTTGAATAAATTGAGATGAAATAAACACCTATAGTTCGGATTTTATATAAATTTTTAGTCAAATTGTGATTTAGAGGTTGTAAACTAAATTCGATTTTTTTGGATTTTTTATGAGTTTTTTTGATGGAGGAGCTAAATTTGAATAAATTTAGATGAAATAAACACCTATAGATCGGATTTTATTTAATTTTTAGTCAAATTGTGATTTAGAAGTTTTAAACTAAATTCGATTTTTTTTGGATTTTTATGAGTTTTTTTGATGGAGGAGCTAAATTTGAATAAATTTAGATGAAATAAACACCTATAGTTCGGATTTTATATAAATTTTTAGTCAAATTGTGATTTAGAGGTTGTAAACTAAATTCGATTTTTTTTGGATTTTTATGAGTTTTTTTGATGGAGGAGCTAAATTTGAATAAATTTAGATGAAATAAACACCTATAGATCGGATTTTATTTAATTTTTAGTCAAATTGTGATTTAGAAGTTTTAAACTAAATTCGATTTTTTTGGATTTTTATGAGTTTTTTTGATGGAGGAGCTAAATTTTGAATAAATTGAGATGAAATAAACACCTATAGTTCGGATTTTATATAAATTTTTAGTCAAATTGTGATTTAGAGGGTTGTAAACTAAAATTTATTTTTTTGGATTTTGATGAGTTTTTTTGATGGAGGAGCTAAATTTGAATAAATTGAGATGAAATAAACACCAATAGTTCGGATTTTATTTAATTTTTAGTCAAATTGTGATTTGGAGGTTTTAAACTAAATTCGATTTTTTTGGATTTTGATGAGTTATTTTGATGGAGGAGCTAAATTTGAATAAATTTAGATAAAATATACACCTATAGTTCAGATTTTATATACATTTTTAGTCAAATTGTGATTTAGAGGGTTTAAACTAAATTCGTTTTTTTTTGGATTTTTGATGAGTTTTTTTGATGGAGGAGCTAAATTTGAATAAAATTTAGATGAAATAAACACCTATAGATCGGATTTTATTTAATTTTTAGTCAAATTGTGATTTAGAAGTTTTAAACTAAATTCGATTTTTTTTGGATTTTTATGAGTTTTTTTGATGGAGGAGCTAAATTTGAATAAATTTAGATGAAATAAACACCTATAGATCGGATTTTATTTAATTTTTAGTCAAATTGTGATTTAGAAGTTTTAAACTAAATTCGATTTTTTTGGATTTTTATGAGTTTTTTTGATGGAGGAGCTAAATTTGAATAAATTGAGATGAAATAAACACCTATAGTTCGGATTTTATATAAATTTTTAGTCAAATTGTGATTTAGAGGTTGTAAACTAAAATTGATTTTTTTGGATTTTGATGAGTTTTTTTTGATGGAGGAGCTAAATTTGAATAAATTGAGATGAAATAAACACCTATAGTTCGGATTTTATTTAATTTTTAGTCAAATTGTGATTTGGAGGTTTTAAACTAAATTCGATTTTTTTGGATTTTTATGAGTTTTTTTTGATGGAGGAGCTAAATTTGAATAAATTTAGATTAAAATAAACACCTATAGTTCAGATTTTATATACATTTTTAGTCAAATTGTGATTTAGAGGGTTTAAACTAAATTCGATTTTTTTGGATTTTTATGAGTTTTTTTTGATGGAGGAGCTAAATTTGAATAAATTTTAGATAAAATAAACACCTATAATTCAGATTTTATATACATTTTTAGTCAAATTGTGATTTAGAGGGTTTAAACTAAAATTCGATTTTTTTGGATTTTGACGAGTTTTTTTGATGGAGGAGCTAAATTTGAATAAATTGAGATGAAATAAACACCTATAGTTCGGATTTTATTTAATTTTTAGTCAAATTGTGATTTGGAGGTTTTTAAACTAAATTCGATTTTTTTGGATTTTGATGAGTTTTTTTGATGGAGGAGCTAAATTTGAATATAATTGAGATGAAATAAACACCTATAGTTCGGATTTTATATAAATTTTTAGTCAAATTGTGATTTAGAGGTTGTAAACTAAATTCGATTTTTTTTGGATTTTTATGAGTTTTTTTGATGGAGGAGCTAAATTTGAATAAATTGAGATGAAATAAACACCTATAGTTCGAATTTTATATAAATTTTTAGTCAAATTGTGATTTAGAGGTTGTAAACTAAATTCGATTTTTTTGGATTTTTATGAGTTTTTTTGATGGAGGAGCTAAATTTGAATAAATTGAGATGAAATAAACACCTATAGTTCGGATTTTATATAAATTTTTAGTCAAATTGTGATTTAGAGGTTGTAAACTAAAATTGATTTTTTTGGATTTTGATGAGTTTTTTTGATGGAGGAGCTAAATTTGAATAAATTTAGATAAAATAAACACCTATAGTTCGGATTTTATATAAATTTTTAGTCAAATTGTGATTTAGAGGTTGTAAACTAAAATTGATTTTTTTGGATTTTGATGAGTTTTTTTGATGGAGGAGCTAAATTTGAATAAATTGAGATGAAATAAACACCTATAGTTCGGATTTTATATAAATTTTTAGTCAAATTGTGATTTAGAGGTTGTAAACTAAATTCGATTTTTTTGGATTTTTATGAGTTTTTTTGATGGAGGAGCTAAATTTGAATAAATTTAGATGAAATAAACACCTATAGATCGGATTTTATTTAATTTTTAGTCAAATTGTGATTTAGAAGTTTTAAACTAAATTCGATTTTTTTGGATTTTGATGAGTTTTTTTGATGGAGGAGCTAATTTGAATAAATTGAGATGAAATAAACACCTATAGTTCGGATTTTATATAAATTTTTAGTCAAATTGTGATTTTAGAGGTTGTAAACTAAAATTTATTTTTTTGGATTTTGATGAGTTTTTTTGATGGAGGAGCTAAATTTGAATAAATTGAGATGAAATAAACACCTATAGTTCGGATTTTATTTAATTTTTAGTCAAATTGTGATTTGGAGGTTTTAAACCTAAATTCGATTTTTTTTGGATTTTGATGAGAGTTATTTTGATGGAGGAGCTAAATTTGAATCAAATTTAGATGAAATAAACACACCTATAGATCGGATTTTATTTAATTTTTAGTCAAATTGTGATTTAGAAGTTTTAAACTAAATTCGATTTTTTTGGATTTTTATGAGTTTTTTTTGATGGAGGAGCTAAATCTTTGAATAAATTTAGATGAAATAAACACCTATAGATCGGATTTTATTTAATTTTTAGTCAAATTGTGATTTAGAAGTTTTAAAACTAAATTCGATTTTTTTGGATTTTTATGAGTTTTTTTTGATGGAGGAGCTAAATTTGAATAAATTGAGATGAAATAAAACACCTATAGTTCGGATTTTATATAAATTTTTAGTCAAATTGTGATTTAGAGGTTGTAAACTAAAATTGATTTTTTTGGATTTTGATGAGTTTTTTTGATGGAGGAGCTAAATTTGAATAAATTGAGATGAAATAAACACCTATAGTTCGGTTTTTTTTTTAATTTTTAGTCAAATTGTGATTTTGAGGTTTTAAACTAAATTCGATTTTTTTGGATTTTTTATGAGTTTTTTTGATGGAGGAGCTAAATTTGAATAAATCTTAGATAAAATAAACACCTATAGTTCAGATTTTATATACATTTTTAGTCAAATTGTGATTTAGAGGGTTTAAACTAAATTCGATTTTTTTGGATTTTTATGAGTTTTTTTGATGGAGGAGCTAAATTTGAATAAATTTAGATAAAATAAACACCTATAATTCAGATTTTATATACATTTTTAGTCAAATTGTGATTTAGAGGGTTTAAACTAAATTCGATTTTTTTTGGATTTTGACGAGTTTTTTTGATGGAGGAGCTAAATTTGAATAAATTGAGATGAAATAAACACCTATAGTTTCGGATTTTATTTAATTTTTAGTCAAATTGTGATTTGGAGGTTTTAAACTAAATTCGATTTTTTTGGATTTTGATGAGTTTTTTTGATGGAGGAGCTAAATTTGAATAAATTGAGATGAAATAAACACCTATAGTTCGGATTTTATATAAATTTTTAGTCAAATTGTGATTTAGAGGTTGTAAACTAAATTCGATTTTTTTGGATTTTTATGAGTTTTTTTGATGGAGGAGCTAAATTTGAATAAAATTGAGATGAAATAAACACCTATAGTTCGAATTTTATATAAATTTTTAGTCAAATTGTGATTTAGAGGTTGTAAACTAAATTCGATTTTTTTTGGATTTTTATGAGTTTTTTTGATGGAGGAGCTAAATTTGAATAAATTGAGATGAAATAAACACCTATAGTTCGGATTTTATATAAATTTTTTAGTCAAATTGTGATTTAGAGGTTGTAAACTAAAATTGATTTTTTTGGATTTTTGATGAGTTTTTTTGATGGAGGAGCTAGAATTTGAATAAATTTAGATAAAATAAACACCTATAGTTCGGATTTTATATAAATTTTTAGTCAAATTGTGATTTAGAGGTTGTAAACTAAAATTGATTTTTTTGGATTTTGATGAGTTTTTTTGATGGAGGAGCTAAATTTGAATAAATTGAGATGAAATAAACACCTATAGTTCGGATTTTATATAAATTTTTAGTCAAATTGTGATTTAGAGGTTGTAAACTAAATTCGATTTTTTTTGGATTTTTATGAGTTTTTTTGATGGAGGAGCTAAATTTGAATAAATTTAGATGAAATAAAACACCTATAGATCGGATTTTTATTTAATTTTTAGTCAAATTGTGATTTAGAAGTTTTAAACTAAATTCGATTTTTTTGGATTTTGATCAGTTTTTTTTATGGAGGAGCTAAATTTGAATAAATTGAGATGAAATAAACACCTATAGTTCGGATTTTATATAAATTTTTAGTCAAATTGTGATTTAGAGGTTGTAAACTAAAAATCGATTTTTTTGGATTTTGATGAGTTTTTTTGATGGAGGAGCTAAATTTGAATAAATTGATATGAAATAAACACCTATAGTTCGGATTTTATTTAATTTTTTAGTCAAATTGTGATTTGGAGGTTTTAAACTAAATTCGATTTTTTTTGGATTTTGATGAGTTATTTTGATGGAGGAGCTAAATTTGAATAAATTTAGATAAAATAAACACCTATAGTTCAGATTTTATATACATTTTTAGTCAAATTGTGATTTAGAGGGGTTTAAACTAAATTCGATTTTTTTGGATTTTTGATGAGTTTTTTTGATGGAGGAGCTAAATTTGAATAAATTTAGATGAAATAAACACCTATAGATCGGATTTTATTTAATTTTTAGTCAAATTGTGATTTAGAAGTTTTAAACTAAATTCGATTTTTTTGGATTTTGATGAGTTTTTTTGATGGAGGAGCTAAATTGAATAAATTGAGATGAAATAAACACCTATAGTTCGGATTTTATATAAATTTTTAGTCAAATTGTGATTTAGAGGTTGTAAACTAAATTCGATTTTTTTGGATTTTGATGAGTTTTTTTGATGGAGGAGCTAAATTTGAATAAATTTAGATGAAATAAACACCTATAGATCGGATTTTATTTAATTTTTAGTCAAATTGTGTTTTGGAGGTTTTAAACTAAATTCGATTTTTTTGGATTTTGATGAGTTTTTTTTGATGGAGGAGCTAAATTTGAATAAATTGAGATGAAATAAACACCTATAGTTCGGATTTTATATAAATTTTTAGTCAAATTGTGATTTAGAGGTTGTAAACTAAAATTTATTTTTTTGGATTTTGATGAGTTTTTTTGATGGAGGAGCTAAATTTGAATAAATTGAGATGAAATAAACACCTATAGTTCGGATTTTATTTAATTTTTAGTCAAATTGTGATTTGGAGGTTTTAAACTAAATTCGATTTTTTTGGATTTTGATGAGTTATTTTGATGGAGGAGCTAAATTTGAATAAAAATTAAATAAAATATACACCTATAGTTCAGATTTTATATACATTTTTAGTCAAATTGTGATTTAGAGGGTTTAAACTAAATTCGTTTTTTTTGGATTTTGATGAGTTTTTTTGATGGAGGAGCTAAATTTGAATAAATTTAGATGAAATAAACACCTATAGATCGGATTTTATTTAATTTTTAGTCAAATTGTGATTTAGAAGTTTTAAACTAAATTCGATTTTTTTGGATTTTTATGAGTTTTTTTGATGGAGGAGCTAAATTTGAATAAATTTAGATGAAATAAACACCTATAGATCGGATTTTATTTAATTTTTAGTCAAATTGTGATTTAGAAGTTTTAAACTAAATTCGATTTTTTTTGTATTTTTATGAGTTTTTTTGATGGAGGAGCTAAATTTGAATAAATTGAGATGAAATAAACACCTATAGTTCGGATTTTATATAAATTTTTAGTCAAATTGTGATTTAGAGGTTGTAAACTAAAATTGATTTTTTTGGATTTTGATGAGTTTTTTTGATGGAGGAGCTAAATTTGAATAAATTGAGATGAAATAAACACCTATAGTTCGGATTTTATTTAATTTTTAGTCAAATTGTGATTTGGAGGTTTTAAACTAAATTCGATTTTTTTGGATTTTTATGAGTTTTTTTGATGGAGGAGCTAAATTTGAATAAATTTAGATAAAATAAACACCTATAGTTCAGATTTTATATACATTTTTAGTCAAATTGTGATTTAGAGGGTTTAAACTAAATTCGATTTTTTTGGATTTTTATGAGTTTTTTTTGATGGAGGAGCTAAATTTGAATAAATTTAGATAAAATAAACACCTATGAATTCAGATTTTATATACATTTTTAGTCAAATTGTGATTTAGAGGGTTTAAACTAAATTCGATTTTTTTGGATTTTGACGAGTTTTTTTGATGGAGGAGCTAAATTTGAATAAATTGAGATGAAATAAACACCTATAGTTCGGATTTTATTTAATTTTTAGTCAAATTGTGATTTGGAGGTTTTAAACTAAATTCGATTTTTTTGGATTTTGATGAGTTTTTTTGATGGAGGAGCTAAATTTGAATAAATTGAGATGAAATAAACACCTATAGTTCGGATTTTATATAAATTTTTAGTCAAATTGTGATTTAGAGGTTGTAAACTAAATTCGATTTTTTTGGATTTTTATGAGTTTTTTTGATGGAGGAGCTAAATTTGAATAAAATTGAGATGAAATAAACACCTATAGTTCGAATTTTATATAAATTTTTAGTCAAATTGTGATTTAGAGGTTGTAAACTAAATTCGATTTTTTTGGATTTTTATGAGTTTTTTTTGATGGAGGAGCTAAATTTGAATAAATTGAGATGAAATAAACACCTATAGTTCGGATTTTATATAAATTTTTAGTCAAATTGTGATTTAGAGGTTGTAAACTAAAATTGATTTTTTTGGATTTTGATGAGTTTTTTTGATGGAGGAGCTAAATTTGAATAAATTTAGATAAAATAAACACCTATAGTTCGGATTTTATATAAATTTTTAGTCAAATTGTGATTTAGGAGGTTGTAAACTAAAATTGATTTTTTTGGATTTTGATGAGTTTTTTTTGATGGAGGAGCTAAATTTGAATAAATTGAGATGAAATAAACACCTATAGTTCGGATTTTATTTAATTTTTAGTCAAATTGTGATTTGGAGGTTTTAAACTAAAATCGATTTTTTTTGGATTTTGATGAGTTTTTTTGATGGAGGAGCTAAAATTTGAATAAATTGAGATGAAATAAACACCTATAGTTCGGATTTTATATAAATTTTTAGTCAAATTGTGATTTAGAGGTTGTAAACTAAATTCGATTTTTTTGGATTTTTATGAGTTTTTTTGATGGAGGAGCTAAATTTGAATAAATTTAGATGAAATAAACACCTATAGATCGGATTTTATTTAATTTTTAGTCAAATTGTGATTTAGAAGTTTTAAACTAAATTCGATTTTTTTGGATTTTGATCAGTTTTTTTGATGGAGGAGCTAAATTTGAATAAATTGAGATGAAATAAACACCTATAGTTCGGATTTTATATAAATTTTTAGTCAAATTGTGATTTAGAGGTTGTAAACTAAAATCGATTTTTTTGGATTTTGATGAGTTTTTTTGATGGAGGAGCTAAATTTGAATAAATTGATATGAAATAAACACCCTATAGTTCGGATTTTATTTAATTTTTAGTCAAAATTGTGATTTGGAGGTTTTAAACTAAATTCGATTTTTTTGGATTTTGATGAGTTATTTTGATGGAGGAGCTAAATTTGAATAAATTTAGATAAAATAAACACCTATAGTTCAGATTTTATATACATTTTTAGTCAAATTGTGATTTAGAGGGTTTAAACTAAATTCGATTTTTTTGGATTTTGATGAGTTTTTTTTGATGGAGGAGCTAAATTTGAATAAATTTAGATGAAATAAACACCTATAGATCGGATTTTATTTAATTTTTAGTCAAATTGTGATTTAGAAGTTTTAAACTAAATTCGATTTTTTTGGATTTTTATGAGTTTTTTTGATGGAGGAGCTAAATCTTGAAATAAATTGAGATGAAATAAACTACCTATAGTTCGGATTTTATATAAATTTTTAGTCAAATTGTGATTTAGAGGTTGTAAACTAAATTCGATTTTTTTGGATTTTGATGAGTTTTTTTGATGGAGGAGCTAAATTTGAATAAATTTAGATGAAATAAACACCTATAGATCGGATTTTATTTAATTTTTAGTCAAATTGTGTTTTGGAGGTTTTAAACTAAATTCGATTTTTTTGGATTTTGATGAGTTATTTTGATGGAGGAGCTAAATTTGAATAAATTGAGATGAAATAAACACCTATAGTTCGGATTTTATTATAAATTTTTAGTCCAAATTGTGATTTAGAGGTTGTAAACTAAAATTTATTTTTTTGGATTTTGATGAGTTTTTTTGATGGAGGAGCTAAATTTGAATAAATTGAGATGAAATAAACACCTATAGTTCGGATTTTATTTAATTTTTAGTCAAATTGTGATTTGGAGGTTTATAAACTAAATTCGATTTTTTTGGATTTTGATGAGTTATTTTGATGGAGGAGCTAAATTTGAATAAATTTAGATAAAATATACACCTATAGTTCAGATTTTATATACATTTTTAGTCAAATTGTGATTTAGAGGGGTTTAACTAAATTCGTTTTTTTTGGATTTTGATGAGTTTTTTTGATGGAGGAGCTAAATTTGAATAAATTTAGATGAAAATAAACACCTATAGATCGGATTTTATTTAATTTTTAGTCAAATTGTGATTTAGAAGTTTTAAACTAAATTCGATTTTTTTGGATTTTTATGAGTTTTTTTGATGGAGGGAGCTAAATTTGAATAAATTTAGATGAAATAAACACCTATAGATCGGATTTTATTTAATTTTTTAGTCAAATTGTGATTTAGAAGTTTTAAACTAAATTCGATTTTTTTGGATTTTTATGAGTTTTTTTGATGGAGGAGCTAAATTTGAATAAATTGAGATGAAATAAACACCTATAGTTCGGATTTTATATAAATTTTTAGTCAAATTGTGATTTAGAGGTTGTAAACTAAAATTGATTTTTTTGGATTTTGATGAGTTTTTTTGATGGAGGAGCTAAATTTGAATAAATTGAGATGAAATAAACACCTATAGTTCGGATTTTATTTAATTTTTAGTCAAATTGTGATTTGGAGGTTTTAAACTAAATACGATTTTTTTTGGATTTTTATGAGTTTTTTTGATGGAGGAGCTAAATTTGAATAAATTTAGATAAAATAAACACCTATAGTTCAGATTTTATATACATTTTTAGTCAAATTGTGATTTAGAGGGTTTAAACTAAATTCGATTTTTTTTGGATTTTTATGAGTTTTTTTTGATGGAGGAGCTAAAATTTGAATAAATTTAGATAAAAATAAACACCTATAATTCAGATTTTATATACATTTTTAGTCAAATTGTGATTTAGAGGGTTTAAACTAATAATTCGATTTTTTTGGATTTTGACGAGTTTTTTTTGATGGAGGAGCTAAATTTGAATAAATTGAGATGAAATAAACACCTATAGTTCGGATTTTATTTAATTTTTAGTCAAATTGTGATTTGAGGTTTTAAACTAAATTCGATTTTTTTGGATTTTGATGAGTTTTTTTGATGGAGGAGCTAAATTTGAATAAATTGAGATGAAATAAACACCTATAGTTCGGATTTTATATAAATTTTTAGTCAAATTGTGATTTAGAGGTTGTAAACTAAATTCGATTTTTTTAGGATTTTTATGAGTTTTTTTGATGGAGGAGCTAAATTTGAATAAATTGAGATGAAATAAACACCTATAGTTTCGAATTTTATATAAATTTTTAGTCAAATTGTGATTTAGAGGTTGTAAACTAAATTCGATTTTTTTGGATTTTTATGAGTTTTTTTTGATGGAGGAGCTAAATTTGAATAAATTTAGATAAAATAAACACCTATAGTTCAGATTTTATATACATTTTTAGTCAAATTGTGATTTAGAGGGTTAAAACTAAATTCGTTTTTTTTGATTTTGATGAGTTTTTTTTGATGGAGGAGCTAAATTTGAATAAATTTAGATGAAATAAACACCTATAGATCGGATTTTATTTAAATTTTTAGTCAAATTGTGATTTAGAAGTTTTAAACTAAATTCGATTTTTTTGGATTTTGATGAGTTTTTTTTGATGGAGGAGCTAAATTTGAATAAATTGATATGAAATAAACACCTATAGTTCGGATTTTATTTAATTTTTAGTCAAATTGTGATTTGGAGGTTTTAAACTAAATTCGATTTTTTTGGATTTTGATGAGTTATTTTGATGGAGGAGCTAAATTTGAATAAATTTAGATAAAATAAACACCTATATTTCAGATTTTATATACATTTTTAGTCAAATTGTGATTTAGAGGGTTTAAACTAAATTCGATTTCTTTGGATTTTGATGAGTTTTTTTGATGGAGGAGCTAAATTTGAATAAATTTAGATGAAATAAACACCTATAGATCGGATTTTATTTAATTTTTAGTCAAATTGTGATTTAGAAGTTTTAAACTAAATTCGATTTTTTTGGGATTTTTATGAGTTTTTTTGATGGAGGAGCTAAATTTGAATAAATTTAGATGAAATAAACACCTATAGTTCGGATTTTATATAAATTTTTAGTCAAATTGTGATTTAGAGGTTGTAAACTAAATTCGATTTTTTTGGATTTTTATGAGTTTTTTTGATGGAGGAGCTAAATTTGAATAAATTTAGATGAAATAAACACCTATAGATCGGATTTTATTTAATTTTTAGTCAAATTGTGATTTAGAAGTTTTAAACTAAATTCGATTTTTTTGGATTTTTATGAGTTTTTTTGATGGAGGAGCTAAATTTGAATAAATTGAGATGAAATAAACACCTATAGTTCGGATTTTATATAAATTTTTAGTCAAATTGTGATTTAGAGGTTGTAAACTAAAATTGATTTTTTTGGATTTTGATGAGTTTTTTTGATGGAGGAGCTAAATTTGAATAAATTGAGATGTAATAAACACCTATAGTTCGGATTTTATTTAATTTTTAGTCAAATTGTGATTTGGAGGTTTTAAACTAAATTCGATTTTTTTGGATTTTGATGAGTTATTTTGATGGAGGAGCTAAATTTGAATAAATTTAGATAAAATAAACACCTATAGTTCAGATTTTATATACATTTTTAGTCAAATTGTGATTTAGAGGGTTTAAACTAAATTCGATTTTTTTGGATTTTGATGAGTTTTTTTTGATGGAGGAGCTAAATTTGAATAAATTTAGATGAAATAAACACCTATAGATCGGATATTATTTAATTTTTAGTCAAATTGTGATTTAGAAGTTTTAAACTAAATTCGATTTTTTTGGATTTTTATGAGTTTTTTTGATGGAGGAGCTAAATTTGAATAAATTGAGATGAAATAAACACCTATAGTTCGGATTTTATATAAATTTTTAGTCAAATTGTGATTTAGAGGTTGTAAACTAAATTCGATTTTTTTGGATTTTGATGAGTTTTTTTGATGGAGGAGCTAAATTTGAATAAATTTAGATGAAATAAACACCTATAGATCGGATTTTATTTAATTTTTAGTCAAATTGTGTTTTGGAGGTTTTAAACTAAATTCGATTTTTTTGGATTTTGATGAGTTTTTTTGATGGAGGAGCTAAATTTGAATAAATTGAGATGAAATAAACACCTATAGTTCGGATTTTATATAAATTTTTAGTCAAATTGTGATTTGGAGGTTTTAAACTAAATTCGATTTTTTTGGATTTTTATGAGTTTTTTTGATGGAGGAGCTAAATTTGAATAAATTGAGATGAAATAAACACCTATAGTTCAGATTTTATATACATTTTTAGTCAAATTGTGATTTAGAGGGTTTAAACTAAATTCGATTTTTTTGGATTTTGATGAGTTTTTTTGATGGAGGAGCTAAATTTGAATAAATTTAGATGAAATAAACACCTATAGATCAGATTTTATATACATTTTTAGTCAAATTGTGATTTAGAGGGTTTAAACTAAATTCGATTTTTTTGGATTTTGATGAGTTATTTTGATGGAGGAGCTAAATTTGAATAAATTTAGATAAAATAAACACCTATAGTTCGGATTTTATATAAATTTTTAGTCAAATTGTGATTTAGAGGTTGTAAACTAAATTCGATTTTTTTGGATTTTGATGAGTTTTTTTGATGGAGGAGCTAAATTTGAATAAATTTAGATGAAATAAACACCTATAGATCGGATTTTATTTAATTTTTAGTCAAATTGTGTTTTGGAGGTTTTAAACTAAATTCGATTTTTTTGGATTTTGATGAGTTTTTTTGATGGAGGAGCTAAATTTGAATAAATTGAGATGAAATAAACACCTATAGTTCGGATTTTATATAAATTTTTAGTCAAATTGTGATTTAGAGGTTGTAAACTAAAATTTATTTTTTTGGATTTTGATGAGTTTTTTTGATGGAGGAGCTAAATTTGAATAAATTGAGATGAAATAAACACCTATAGTTCGGATTTTATTTAATTTTTAGTCAAATTGTGATTTGGAGGTTTTAAACTAAATTCGATTTTTTTGGATTTTGATGAGTTATTTTGATGGAGGAGCTAAATTTGAATAAATTTAGATAAAATATACACCTATAGTTCAGATTTTATATACATTTTTAGTCAAATTGTGATTTAGAGGGTTTAAACTAAATTCGATTTTTTTGGATTTTGATGAGTTTTTTTGATGGAGGAGCTAAATTTGAATAAATTGAGATGAAATAAACACCTATAGTTCGGATTTTATATAAATTTTTAGTCAAATTGTGTTTTGGAGGTTTTAAACTAAATTCGATTTTTTTGGATTTTGATGAGTTATTTTGATGGAGGAGCTAAATTTGAATAAATTTAGATAAAATAAACACCTATAGTTCAGATTTTATATACATTTTTAGTCAAATTGTGATTTAGAGGGTTTAAACTAAATTCGATTTTTTTGGATTTTTATGAGTTTTTTTGATGGAGGAGCTAAATTTGAATAAATTTAGATAAAATAAACACCTATAATTCAGATTTTATATACATTTTTAGTCAAATTGTGATTTAGAGGGTTTAAACTAAATTCGATTTTTTTGGATTTTGATGAGTTTTTTTGATGGAGGAGCTAAATTTGAATAAATTGAGATGAAATAAACACCTATAGTTCGGATTTTATTTAATTTTTAGTCAAATTGTGATTTGGAGGTTTTAAACTAAATTCGATTTTTTTGGATTTTGATGAGTTTTTTTGATGGAGGAGCTAAATTTGAATAAATTGAGATGAAATAAACACCTATAGTTCGGATTTTATATAAATTTTTAGTCAAATTGTGATTTAGAGGTTTTAAACTAAATTCGATTTTTTTGGATTTTTATGAGTTTTTTTGATGGAGGAGCTAAATTTGAATAAATTGAGATGAAATAAACACCTATAGTTCGGGATTTTATTTAAATTTTTAGTCAAATTGTGATTTAGAGGTTGTAAACTAAATTCGATTTTTTTGGATTTTTATGAGTTTTTTTTGATGGAGGAGCTAAATTTGAATAAATTTAGATAAAATAAACACCTATAGTTCAGATTTTATATACATTTTTAGTCAAATTGTGATTTAGAGGGTTTAAACTAAATTCGTTTTTTTTGGATTTTGATGAGTTTTTTTGATGGAGGAGCTAAATTTGAATAAATTTAGATGAAATAAACACCTATAGATCGGATTTTATTTAATTTTTAGTCAAATTGTGATTTAGAAGTTTTAAACTAAATTCGATTTTTTTGGATTTTGATGAGTTTTTTTGATGGAGGAGCTAAATTTGAATAAATTTAGATGAAATAAACACCTATAGATCGGATTTTATTTAATTTTTAGTCAAATTGTGATTTAGAAGTTTTAAACTAAATTCGATTTTTTTGGATTTTTATGAGTTTTTTTGATGGAGGAGCTAAATTTGAATAAATTGAGATGAAATAAACACCTATAGTTCGGATTTTATATAAATTTTTAGTCAAATTGTGATTTAGAGGTTGTAAACTAAAATTGATTTTTTTGGATTTTGATGAGTTTTTTTGATGGAGGAGCTAAATTTGAATAAATTGAGATGAAATAAACACCTATAGTTCGGATTTTATTTAATTTTTAGTCAAATTGTGATTTGGAGGTTTTAAACTAAATTCGATTTTTTTGGATTTTTATGAGTTTTTTTGATGGAGGAGCTAAATTTGAATAAATTTAGATAAAATAAACACCTATAGTTCAGATTTTATATACATTTTTAGTCAAATTGTGATTTAGAGGGTTTAAACTAAATTCGATTTTTTTGGATTTTTATGAGTTTTTTTGATGGAGGAGCTAAATTTGAATAAATTTAGATAAAATAAACACCTATAATTCAGATTTTATATACATTTTTAGTCAAATTGTGATTTAGAGGGTTTAAACTAAATTCGATTTTTTTGGATTTTGACGAGTTTTTTTGATGGAGGAGCTAAATTTGAATAAATTGAGATGAAATAAACACCTATAGTTCGGATTTTATTTAATTTTTAGTCAAATTGTGATTTGGAGGTTTTAAACTAAATTCGATTTTTTTGGATTTTGATGAGTTTTTTTGATGGAGGAGCTAAATTTGAATAAATTGAGATGAAATAAACACCTATAGTTCGGATTTTATATAAATTTTTAGTCAAATTGTGATTTAGAGGTTGTAAACTAAATTCGATTTTTTTGGATTTTTATGAGTTTTTTTGATGGAGGAGCTAAATTTGAATAAATTGAGATGAAATAAACACCTATAGTTCGGATTTTATATAAATTTTTAGTCAAATTGTGATTTAGAGGTTGTAAACTAAATTCGATTTTTTTGGATTTTTATGAGTTTTTTTGATGGAGGAGCTAAATTTGAATAAATTTAGATAAAATAAACACCTATAGTTCAGATTTTATATACATTTTTAGTCAAATTGTGATTTAGAGGGTTTAAACTAAATTCGTTTTTTTTGGATTTTGATGAGTTTTTTTGATGGAGGAGCTAAATTTGAATAAATTTAGATGAAATAAACACCTATAGATCGGATTTTATTTAATTTTTAGTCAAATTGTGATTTAGAAGTTTTAAACTAAATTCGATTTTTTTGGATTTTGATGAGTTTTTTTGATGGAGGAGCTAAATTTGAATAAATTGATATGAAATAAACACCTATAGTTCGGATTTTATTTAATTTTTAGTCAAATTGTGATTTGGAGGTTTTAAACTAAATTCGATTTTTTTGGATTTTGATGAGTTATTTTGATGGAGGAGCTAAATTTGAATAAATTTAGATAAAATAAACACCTATAGTTCAGATTTTATATACATTTTT
This sequence comes from Andrena minutula, assembly GCA_929113495.1. Classification (NCBI taxonomy): domain Eukaryota; kingdom Metazoa; phylum Arthropoda; class Insecta; order Hymenoptera; family Andrenidae; genus Andrena; species Andrena minutula. The sequence continues at coordinate 31,343,134 of OV815993.1, forward strand.
AGTCAAATTGTGATTTAGAGGGTTTAAACTAAATTCGATTTTTTTGGATTTTGATGAGTTTTTTTGATGGAGGAGCTAAATTTGAATAAATTTAGATGAAATAAACACCTATAGATCGGATTTTATTTAATTTTTAGTCAAATTGTGATTTAGAAGTTTTAAACTAAATTCGATTTTTTTGGATTTTTATGAGTTTTTTTGATGGAGGAGCTAAATTTGAATAAATTTAGATGAAATAAACACCTATAGTTCGGATTTTATATAAATTTTTAGTCAAATTGTGATTTAGAGGTTGTAAACTAAATTCGATTTTTTTGGATTTTTATGAGTTTTTTTGATGGAGGAGCTAAATTTGAATAAATTTAGATGAAATAAACACCTATAGATCGGATTTTATTTAATTTTTAGTCAAATTGTGATTTAGAAGTTTTAAACTAAATTCGATTTTTTTGGATTTTTATGAGTTTTTTTGATGGAGGAGCTAAATTTGAATAAATTGAGATGAAATAAACACCTATAGTTCGGATTTTATATAAATTTTTAGTCAAATTGTGATTTAGAGGTTGTAAACTAAAATTGATTTTTTTGGATTTTGATGAGTTTTTTTGATGGAGGAGCTAAATTTGAATAAATTGAGATGTAATAAACACCTATAGTTCGGATTTTATTTAATTTTTAGTCAAATTGTGATTTGGAGGTTTTAAACTAAATTCGATTTTTTTGGATTTTGATGAGTTATTTTGATGGAGGAGCTAAATTTGAATAAATTTAGATAAAATAAACACCTATAGTTCAGATTTTATATACATTTTTAGTCAAATTGTGATTTAGAGGGTTTAAACTAAATTCGATTTTTTTGGATTTTGATGAGTTTTTTTGATGGAGGAGCTAAATTTGAATAAATTTAGATGAAATAAACACCTATAGATCGGATATTATTTAATTTTTAGTCAAATTGTGATTTAGAAGTTTTAAACTAAATTCGATTTTTTTGGATTTTTATGAGTTTTTTTGATGGAGGAGCTAAATTTGAATAAATTGAGATGAAATAAACACCTATAGTTCGGATTTTATATAAATTTTTAGTCAAATTGTGATTTAGAGGTTGTAAACTAAATTCGATTTTTTTGGATTTTTATGAGTTTTTTTGATGGAGGAGCTAAATTTGAATAAATTTAGATGAAATAAACACCTATAGATCGGATTTTATTTAATTTTTAGTCAAATTGTGATTTAGAAGTTTTAAACTAAATTCGATTTTTTTGGATTTTGATGAGTTTTTTTGATGGAGGAGCTAAATTTGAATAAATTGATATGAAATAAACACCTATAGTTCGGATTTTATTTAATTTTTAGTCAAATTGTGATTTTGAGGTTTTAAACTAAATTCGATTTTTTTGGATTTTGATGAGTTTTTTTGATGGAGGAGCTAAATTTGAATAAATTTAGATGAAATAAACACCTATAGATCAGATTTTATATACATTTTTAGTCAAATTGTGATTTAGAGGGTTTAAACTAAATTCGATTTTTTTGGATTTTGATGAGTTATTTTGATGGAGGAGCTAAATTTGAATAAATTTAGATAAAATAAACACCTATAGTTCAGATTTTATATACATTTTTAGTCAAATTGTGATTTAGAGGTTTTAAACTAAATTCGATTTTTTTGGATTTTTATGAGTTTTTTTGATAGAGGAGCTAAATTTGAATAAATTTAGATGAAATAAACACCTATAGATCGGATTTTATTTAATTTTTAGTCAAATTGTGATTTGGAGGTTTTAAACTAAATTCGATTTTTTTGGATTTTGATGAGTTATTTTGATGGAGGAGCTAAATTTGAATAAATTTAGATGAAATAAACACCTATAGTTCAGATTTTATATACATTTTTAGTCAAATTGTGATTTAGAGGGTTTAAACTAAATTCGCTTTTTTTTGGATTTTGATGAGTTTTTTTGATGGAGGAGCTAAATTTGAATAAATTTAGATGAAATAAACACCTATAGATCGGATTTTATTTAATTTTTAGTCAAATTGTGATTTAGAAGTTTTAAACTAAATTCGATTTTTTTGGATTTTTATGAGTTTTTTTGATGGAGGAGCTAAATTTGAATAAATTTAGATGAAATAAACACCTATAGATCGGATTTTATTTAATTTTTAGTCAAATTGTGATTTAGAAGTTTTAAACTAAATTCGATTTTTTTGGATTTTTATGAGTTTTTTTGATGGAGGAGCTAAATTTGAATAAATTGAGATGAAATAAACACCTATAGTTCGGATTTTATATAAATTTTTAGTCAAATTGTGATTTGGAGGTTGTAAACTAAAATTGATTTTTTTGGATTTTGATGAGTTTTTTTGATGGAGGAGCTAAATTTGAATAAATTGAGATGAAATAAACACCTATAGTTCGGATTTTATATAATTTTAGTCAAATTGTTATTTGGAGGTTTTAAACTAAATTCGATTTTTTTGGATTTTTATGAGTTTTTTTGATGGAGGAGCTAAATTTGAATAAATTTAGATAAAATAAACACCTATAGTTCAGATTTTATATACATTTTTAGTCAAATTGTGATTTAGAGGGTTTAAACTAAATTCGATTTTTTTGGATTTTTATGAGTTTTTTTGATGGAGGAGCTAAATTTGAATAAATTTAGATAAAATAAACACCTATAATTCAGATTTTATATACATTTTTAGTCAAATTGTGATTTAGAGGGTTTAAACTAAATTCGATTTTTTTGGATTTTGACGAGTTTTTTTGATGGAGGAGCTAAATTTGAATAAATTGAGATGAAATAAACACCTATAGTTCGGATTTTATTTAATTTTTAGTCAAATTGTGATTTAGAAGTTTTAAACTAAATTCGATTTTTTTGGATTTTGATGAGTTTTTTTGATGGAGGAGCTAAATTTGAATAAATTGATATGAAATAAACACCTATAGTTCGGATTTTATTTAATTTTTAGTCAAATTGTGATTTAGAGGTTGTAAACTAAATTCGATTTTTTTGGATTTTTATGAGTTTTTTTGATGGAGGAGCTAAATTTGAATAAATTTAGATAAAATAAACACCTATAGTTCAGATTTTATATACATTTTTAGTCAAATTGTGATTTAGAGGGTTTAAACTAAATTCGATTTTTTTGGATTTTTATGAGTTTTTTTGATGGAGGAGCTAAATTTGAATAAATTTAGATAAAATAAACACCTATAATTCAGATTTTATATACATTTTTAGTCAAATTGTGATTTAGAGGGTTTAAACTAAATTCGATTTTTTTGGATTTTGACGAGTTTTTTTGATGGAGGAGCTAAATTTGAATAAATTGAGATGAAATAAACACCTATAGTTCGGATTTTATTTAATTTTTAGTCAAATTGTGATTTGGAGGTTTTAAACTAAATTCGATTTTTTTGGATTTTGATGAGTTTTTTTGATGGAGGAGCTAAATTTGAATAAATTGAGATGAAATAAACACCTATAGTTCGGATTTTATATAAATTTTTAGTCAAATTGTGATTTAGAGGTTGTAAACTAAATTCGATTTTTTTGGATTTTTATGAGTTTTTTTGATGGGGGAGCTAAATTTGAATAAATTGAGATGAAATAAACACCTATAGTTCGGATTTTATATAAATTTTTAGTCAAATTGTGATTTAGAGGTTGTAAACTAAATTCGATTTTTTTGGATTTTTATGAGTTTTTTTGATGGAGGAGCTAAATTTGAATAAATTTAGATAAAATAAACACCTATAGTTCAGATTTTATATACATTTTTAGTCAAATTGTGATTTAGAGGGTTTAAACTAAATTCGTTTTTTTTGGATTTTGATGAGTTTTTTTGATGGAGGAGCTAAATTTGAATAAATTTAGATGAAATAAACACCTATAGATCGGATTTTATTTAATTTTTAGTCAAATTGTGATTTAGAAGTTTTAAACTAAATTCGATTTTTTTGGATTTTGATGAGTTTTTTTGATGGAGGAGCTAAATTTGAATAAATTGATATGAAATAAACACCTATAGTTCGGATTTTATTTAATTTTTAGTCAAATTGTGATTTGGAGGTTTTAAACTAAATTCGATTTTTTTGGATTTTGATGAGTTATTTTGATGGAGGAGCTAAATTTGAATAAATTTAGATAAAATAAACACCTATAGTTCAGATTTTATATACATTTTTAGTCAAATTGTGATTTAGAGGGTTTAAACTAAATTCGATTTTTTTGGATTTTGATGAGTTTTTTTGATGGAGGAGCTAAATTTGAATAAATTTAGATGAAATAAACACCTATAGATCGGATTTTATTTAATTTTTAGTCAAATTGTGATTTAGAAGTTTTAAACTAAATTCGATTTTTTTGGATTTTTATGAGTTTTTTTGATGGAGGAGCTAAATTTGAATAAATTTAGATGAAATAAACACCTATAGTTCGGATTTTATATAAATTTTTAGTCAAATTGTGATTTAGAGGTTGTAAACTAAATTCGATTTTTTTGGATTTTTATGAGTTTTTTTGATGGAGGAGCTAAATTTGAATAAATTTAGATGAAATAAACACCTATAGATCGGATTTTATTTAATTTTTAGTCAAATTGTGATTTAGAAGTTTTAAACTGAATTCGATTTTTTTGGATTTTTATGAGTTTTTTTGATGGAGGAGCTAAATTTGAATAAATTGAGATGAAATAAACACCTATACTTCGGATTTTATATAAATTTTTAGTCAAATTGTGATTTAGAGGTTGTAAACTAAAATTGATTTTTTTGGATTTTGATGAGTTTTTTTGATGGAGGAGCTAAATTTGAATAAATTGAGATGTAATAAACACCTATAGTTCGGATTTTATTTAATTTTTAGTCAAATTGTGATTTGGAGGTTTTAAACTAAATTCGATTTTTTTGGATTTTGATGAGTTATTTTGATGGAGGAGCTAAATTTGAATAAATTTAGATAAAATAAACACCTATAGTTCAGATTTTATATACATTTTTAGTCAAATTGTGATTTAGAGGGTTTAAACTAAATTCGATTTTTTTGGATTTTGATGAGTTTTTTTGATGGAGGAGCTAAATTTGAATAAATTTAGATGAAATAAACACCTATAGATCGGATATTATTTAATTTTTAGTCAAATTGTGATTTAGAAGTTTTAAACTAAATTCGATTTTTTTGGATTTTTATGAGTTTTTTTGATGGAGGAGCTAAATTTGAATAAATTGAGATGAAATAAACACCTATAGTTCGGATTTTATATAAATTTTTAGTCAAATTGTGATTTAGAGGTTGTAAACTAAATTCGATTTTTTTGGATTTTTATGAGTTTTTTTGATGGAGGAGCTAAATTTGAATAAATTTAGATGAAATAAACACCTATAGATCGGATTTTATTTAATTTTTAGTCAAATTGTGATTTAGAAGTTTTAAACTAAATTCGATTTTTTTGGATTTTGATGAGTTTTTTTGATGGAGGAGCTAAATTTGAATAAATTGATATGAAATAAACACCTATAGTTCGGATTTTATTTAATTTTTAGTCAAATTGTGATTTAGAGGTTGTAAACTAAATTCGATTTTTTTGGATTTTGATGAGTTTTTTTGATGGAGGAGCTAAATTTGAATAAATTGATATGAAATAAACACCTATAGTTCGGATTTTATTTAATTTTTAGTCAAATTGTGATTTGGAGGTTTTAAACTAAATTCGATTTTTTTGGATTTTGATGAGTTATTTTGATGGAGGAGCTAAATTTGAATAAATTTAGATAAAATAAACACCTATAGTTCAGATTTTATATACATTTTTAGTCAAATTGTGATTTAGAGGGTTTAAACTAAATTCGATTTTTTTGGATTTTGATGAGTTTTTTTGATGGAGGAGCTAAATTTGAATAAATTTAGATGAAATAAACACCTATAGATCAGATTTTATATACATTTTTAGTCAAATTGTGATTTAGAGGGTTTAAACTAAATTCGATTTTTTTGGATTTTGATGAGTTATTTTGATGGAGGAGCTAAATTTGAATAAATTTAGATAAAATAAACACCTATAGTTCGGATTTTATATAAATTTTTAGTCAAATTGTGATTTAGAGGTTGTAAACTAAATTCGATTTTTTTGGATTTTGATGAGTTTTTTTGATGGAGGAGCTAAATTTGAATAAATTTAGATGAAATAAACACCTATAGATCGGATTTTATTTAATTTTTAGTCAAATTGTGTTTTGGAGGTTTTAAACTAAATTCGATTTTTTTTGGATTTTGATGAGTTTTTTTGATGGAGGAGCTAAATTTGAATAAATTGAGATGAAATAAACACCTATAGTTCGGATTTTATATAAATTTTTAGTCAAATTGTGATTTAGAGGTTGTAAACTAAAATTTATTTTTTTGGATTTTGATGAGAGTTTTTTTGATGGAGGAGCTAAATTTGAATAAATTGAGATGAAATAAACACCTATAGTTCGGATTTTATATAAATTTTTAGTCAAATTGTGATTTAGAGGTTGTAAACTAAATTCGATTTTTTTGGATTTTTATGAGTTTTTTTGATGGAGGAGCTAAATTTGAATAAATTGATATGAAATAAACACCTATAGTTCGGATTTTATTTAATTTTAGTCAAATTGTGATTTGGAGGTTTTAAACTAAATTCGATTTTTTTGGATTTTGATGAGTTATTTTGATGGAGGAGCTAAATTTGAATAAATTTAGATAAAATAAACACCTATAGTCAGATTTTATATACATTTTTAGTCAAATTGTGATTTAGAGGGTTTAAACTAAATTCGATTTTTTTTGATTTTGATGAGTTTTTTGATGGAGGAGCTAAATTTGAATAAATTTAGATGAAATAAACACCTATAGATCGGATTTTATTTAATTTTTAGTCAAATTGTGATTTAGAAGTTTTAAACTAATTCGATTTTTTTGGATTTTTATGAGTTTTTTTGATGGAGGAGCTAAATTTGAATAAATTGAGATGAAATAAACACCTATAGTTCGGGATTTTATATAAATTTTTAGTCAAATTGTGATTTAGAGGTTGTAAACTAAATTCGATTTTTTTGGATTTTGATGAGTTTTTTTGATGGAGGAGCTAAATTTGAATAAATTTAGATGAAATAAACACCTATAGATCGGATTTTATTTAATTTTTAGTCAAATTGTGATTTAGAAGTTTTAAACTAAATTCGATTTTTTTGGATTTTGATGAGTTTTTTTGATGGAGGAGCTAAATTTGAATAAATTGATATGAAATAAACACCTATAGTTCGGATTTTATTTAATTTTTAGTCAAATTGTGATTTGGAGGTTTTAAACTAAATTCGATTTTTTTGGATTTTGATGAGTTATTTTTATGGAGGAGCTAAATTTGAATAAATTTAGATAAAATAAACACCTATAGTTCAGATTTTATATACATTTTTAGTCAAATTGTGATTTAGAGGGTTAAACTAAATTCGATTTTTTTGGATTTTGATGAGTTTTTTTGATGGAGGATCTAAATTTGAATAAATTTAGATGAAATAAACACCTATAGATCGGATTTTATTTAATTTTTAGTCAAATTGTGATTTAGAAGTTTTTAAACTAAATTCGATTTTTTTTGGATTTTTATGAGTTTTTTTTGATGGAGGAGCTAAATTTGAATAAATTTAGATGAAATAAACACCTATAGTTCGGATTTTATATAAATTTTTAGTCAAATTGTGATTTAGAGGTTGTAAACTAAATTCGATTTTTTTGGATTTTTATGAGTTTTTTTGATGGAGGAGCTAAATTTGAATAAATTTAGATGAAATAAACACCTATAGATCGGATTTTATTTAATTTTTAGTCAAATTGTGATTTAGAAGTTTTAAACTAAATTCGATTTTTTTGGATTTTTATGAGTTTTTTTGATGGAGGAGCTAAATTTGAATAAATTGAGATGAAATAAACACCTATAGTTCGGATTTTATATAAATTTTTAGTCAAATTGTGATTTAGAGGTTGTAAACTAAAATTGATTTTTTTGGATTTTGATGAGTTTTTTTGATGGAGGAGCTAAATTTGAATAAATTGAGATGTAATAAACACGCTCCTATAGTTCGGATTTTATTTAATTTTTAGTCAAATTGTGATTTGGAGGTTTTAAACTAAATTCGATTTTTTTGGATTTTGATGAGTTATTTTGATGGAGGAGCTAAATTTGAATAAATTTAGATAAAATAAACACCTATAGTTCAGATTTTATATACATTTTTAGTCAAATTGTGATTTAGAGGGTTTAAACTAAATTCGATTTTTTTGGATTTTGATGAGTTTTTTTGATGGAGGAGCTAAATTTGAATAAATTTAGATGAAATAAACACCTATAGATCGGATATTATTTAATTTTTAGTCAAATTGTGATTTAGAAGTTTTAAACTAAATTCGATTTTTTTGGATTTTTATGAGTTTTTTTGATGGAGGAGCTAAATTTGAATAAATTGAGATGAAATAAACACCTATAGTTCGGATTTTATATAAATTTTTAGTCAAATTGTGATTTAGAGGTTGTAAACTAAATTCGATTTTTTTGGATTTTTATGAGTTTTTTTGATGGAGGAGCTAAATTTGAATAAATTTAGATGAAATAAACACCTATAGATCGGATTTTATTTAATTTTTAGTCAAATTGTGATTTAGAAGTTTTAAACTAAATTCGATTTTTTTGGATTTTGATGAGTTTTTTTGATGGAGGAGCTAAATTTGAATAAATTGATATGAAATAAACACCTATAGTTCGGATTTTATTTAATTTTTAGTCAAATTGTGATTTGGAGGTTTTAAACTAAATTCGATTTTTTTGGATTTTGATGAGTTATTTTGATGGAGGAGCTAAATTTGAATAAATTTAGATAAAATAAACACCTATAGTTCAGATTTTATATACATTTTTAGTCAAATTGTGATTTAGAGGGTTTAAACTAAATTCGATTTTTTTGGATTTTGATGAGTTTTTTTGATGGAGGAGCTAAATTTGAATAAATTTAGATGAAATAAACACCTATAGATCAGATTTTATATACATTTTTAGTCAAATTGTGATTTAGAGGGTTTAAACTAAATTCGATTTTTTTGGATTTTGATGAGTTATTTTGATGGAGGAGCTAAATTTGAATAAATTTAGATAAAATAAACACCTATAGTTCGGATTTTATATAAATTTTTAGTCAAATTGTGATTTAGAGGTTGTAAACTAAATTCGATTTTTTTGGATTTTGATGAGTTTTTTTGATGGAGGAGCTAAATTTGAATAAATTTAGATGAAATAAACACCTATAGATCGGATTTTATTTAATTTTTAGTCAAATTGTGTTTTGGAGGTTTTAAACTAAATTCGATTTTTTTGGATTTTGATGAGTTTTTTTGATGGAGGAGCTAAATTTGAATAAATTGAGATGAAATAAACACCTATAGTTCGGATTTTATATAAATTTTTAGTCAAATTGTGATTTAGAGGTTGTAAACTAAAATTTATTTTTTTGGATTTTGATGAGTTTTTTTGATGGAGGAGCTAAATTTGAATAAATTGAGATGAAATAAACACCTATAGTTCGGATTTTATTTAATTTTTAGTCAAATTGTGATTTGGAGGTTTTAAACTAAATTCGATTTTTTTGGATTTTGATGAGTTATTTTGATGGAGGAGCTAAATTTGAATAAATTTAGATAAAATATACACCTATAGTTCAGATTTTATATACATTTTTAGTCAAATTGTGATTTAGAGGGTTTAAACTAAATTCGATTTTTTTGGATTTTGATGAGTTTTTTTGATGGAGGAGCTAAATTTGAATAAATTGAGATGAAATAAACACCTATAGTTCGGATTTTATATAAATTTTTAGTCAAATTGTGTTTTGGAGGTTTTAAACTAAATTCGATTTTTTTGGATTTTGATGAGTTATTTTGATGGAGGAGCTAAATTTGAATAAATTTAGATAAAATAAACACCTATAGTTCAGATTTTATATACATTTTTAGTCAAATTGTGATTTAGAGGGTTTAAACTAAATTCGATTTTTTTGGATTTTTATGAGTTTTTTTGATGGAGGAGCTAAATTTGAATAAATTTAGATAAAATAAACACCTATAATTCAGATTTTATATACATTTTTAGTCAAATTGTGATTTAGAGGGTTTAAACTAAATTCGATTTTTTTGGATTTTGACGAGTTTTTTTGATGGAGGAGCTAAATTTGAATAAATTGAGATGAAATAAACACCTATAGTTCGGATTTTATTCAATTTTTAGTCAAATTGTGATTTGGAGGTTTTAAACTAAATTCGATTTTTTTGGATTTTGATGAGTTTTTTTGATGGAGGAGCTAAATTTGAATAAATTGAGATGAAATAAACACCTATAGTTCGGATTTTATATAAATTTTTAGTCAAATTGTGATTTAAAGGTTTTAAACTAAATTCGATTTTTTTGGATTTTTATGAGTTTTTTTGATGGAGGAGCTAAATTTGAATAAATTGAGATGAAATAAACACCTATAGTTCGGATTTTATTTAAGTTTTTAGTCAAATTGTGATTTAGAGGTTGTAAACTAAATTCGATTTTTTTGGATTTTTATGAGTTTTTTTGATGGAGGAGCTAAATTTGAATAAATTTAGATAAAATAAACACCTATAGTTCAGATTTTATATAAATTTTTAGTAAAATTGTGATTTAGAGGGTTTAAACTAAATTCGTTTTTTTTGGATTTTGATGAGTTTTTTTGATGGAGGAGCTAAATTTGAATAAATTTAGATGAAATAAACACCTATAGATCGGATTTTATTTAATTTTTAGTCAAATTGTGATTTAGAAGTTTTAAACTAAATTCGATTTTTTTGGATTTTTATGAGTTTTTTTGATGGAGGAGCTAAATTTGAATAAATTTAGATGAAATAAACACCTATAGATCGGATTTTATTTAATTTTTAGTCAAATTGTGATTTAGAAGTTTTAAACTAAATTCGATTTTTTTGGATTTTTATGAGTTTTTTTGATGGAGGAGCTAAATTTGAATAAATTGAGATGAAATAAACACCTATAGTTCGGATTTTATATAAATTTTTAGTCAAATTGTGATTTAGAGGTTGTAAACTAAAATTGATTTTTTTGGATTTTGATGAGTTTTTTTGATGGAGGAGCTAAATTTGAATAAATTGAGATGAAATAAACACCTATAGTTCGGATTTTATTTAATTTTTAGTCAAATTGTGATTTGGAGGTTTTAAACTAAATTCGATTTTTTTGGATTTTTATGAGTTTTTTTGATGGAGGAGCTAAATTTGAATAAATTTAGATAAAATAAACACCTATAGTTCAGATTTTATATACATTTTTAGTCAAATTGTGATTTAGAGGGTTTAAACTAAATTCGATTTTTTTGGATTTTTATGAGTTTTTTTGATGGAGGAGCTAAATTTGAATAAATTTAGATAAAATAAACACCTATAATTCAGATTTTATATACATTTTTAGTCAAATTGTGATTTAGAGGGTTTAAACTAAATTCGATTTTTTTGGATTTTGACGAGTTTTTTTGATGGAGGAGCTAAATTTGAATAAATTGAGATGAAATAAACACCTATAGTTCGGATTTTATTTAATTTTTAGTCAAATTGTGATTTGGAGGTTTTAAACTAAATTCGATTTTTTTGGATTTTGATGAGTTTTTTTGATGGAGGAGCTAAATTTGAATAAATTGAGATGAAATAAACACCTATAGTTCGGATTTTATATAAATTTTTAGTCAAATTGTGTTTTGGAGGTTTTAAACTAAATTCGATTTTTTTGGATTTTGATGAGTTATTTTGATGGAGGAGCTAAATTTGAATAAATTTAGATAAAATAAACACCTATAGTTCAGATTTTATATACATTTTTAGTCAAATTGTGATTTAGAGGGTTTAAACTAAATTCGATTTTTTTGGATTTTTATGAGTTTTTTTGATGGAGGAGCTAAATTTGAATAAATTTAGATAAAATAAACACCTATAATTCAGATTTTATATACATTTTTAGTCAAATTGTGATTTAGAGGGTTTAAACTAAATTCGATTTTTTTGGATTTTGACGAGTTTTTTTGATGGAGGAGCTAAATTTGAATAAATTGAGATGAAATAAACACCTATAGTTCGGATTTTATTTAATTTTTAGTCAAATTGTGATTTGGAGGTTTTAAACTAAATTCGATTTTTTTGGATTTTGATGAGTTTTTTTGATGGAGGAGCTAAATTTGAATAAATTGAGATGAAATAAACACCTATAGTTCGGATTTTATATAAATTTTTAGTCAAATTGTGATTTAGAGGTTTTAAACTAAATTCGATTTTTTTGGATTTTTATGAGTTTTTTTGATGGAGGAGCTAAATTTGAATAAATTGAGATGAAATAAACACCTATAGTTCGGATTTTATTTAAGTTTTTAGTCAAATTGTGATTTAGAGGTTGTAAACTAAATTCGATTTTTTTGGATTTTTATGAGTTTTTTTGATGGAGGAGCTAAATTTGAATAAATTTAGATAAAATAAACACCTATAGTTCAGATTTTATATACATTTTTAGTCAAATTGTGATTTAGAGGGTTTAAACTAAATTCGTTTTTTTTGGATTTTGATGAGTTTTTTTGATGGAGGAGCTAAATTTGAATAAATTTAGATGAAATAAACACCTATAGATCGGATTTTATTTAATTTTTAGTCAAATTGTGATTTAGAAGTTTTAAACTAAATTCGATTTTTTTGGATTTTTATGAGTTTTTTTGATGGAGGAGCTAAATTTGAATAAATTTAGATGAAATAAACACCTATAGATCGGATTTTATTTAATTTTTAGTCAAATTGTGATTTAGAAGTTTTAAACTAAATTCGATTTTTTTGGATTTTTATGAGTTTTTTTGATGGAGGAGCTAAATTTGAATAAATTGAGATGAAATAAACACCTATAGTTCGGATTTTATATAAATTTTTAGTCAAATTGTGATTTAGAGGTTGTAAACTAAAATTGATTTTTTTGGATTTTGATGAGTTTTTTTGATGGAGGAGCTAAATTTGAATAAATTGAGATGAAATAAACACCTATAGTTCGGATTTTATTTAATTTTTAGTCAAATTGTGATTTGGAGGTTTTAAACTAAATTCGATTTTTTTGGATTTTTATGAGTTTTTTTGATGGAGGAGCTAAATTTGAATAAATTTAGATAAAATAAACACCTATAGTTCAGATTTTATATACATTTTTAGTCAAATTGTGATTTAGAGGGTTTAAACTAAATTCGATTTTTTTGGATTTTTATGAGTTTTTTTGATGGAGGAGCTAAATTTGAATAAATTTAGATAAAATAAACACCTATAATTCAGATTTTATATACATTTTTAGTCAAATTGTGATTTAGAGGGTTTAAACTAAATTCGATTTTTTTGGATTTTTATGAGTTTTTTTGATGGAGGAGCTAAATTTGAATAAATTTAGATAAAATAAACACCTATAGTTCAGATTTTATATACATTTTTAGTCAAATTGTGATTTAGAGGGTTTAAACTAAATTCGTTTTTTTTGGATTTTGATGAGTTTTTTTGATGGAGGAGCTAAATTTGAATAAATTTAGATGAAATAAACACCTATAGATCGGATTTTATTTAATTTTTAGTCAAATTGTGGATTTTTTTGGATTTTTATGAGTTTTTTTGATGGAGGAGCTAAATTTGAATAAATTGAGATGAAATAAACACCTATAGTTCGGATTTTATATAAATTTTTAGTCAAATTGTGATTTAGAGGTTGTAAACTAAAATTGATTTTTTTGGATTTTGATGAGTTTTTTTTGATGGAGGAGCTAAATTTTGAATAAATTGAGATGAATATAAACACCTATAGTTCGGATTTTATTTAATTTTTAGTCAAATTGTGAATTTGGAGGTTTTAAACTAAATTCGATTTTTTTGGATTTTTATGAGTTTTTTTGATGGAGGAGCTAAATTTGAATAAATTTAGATAAAATAAACACCTATAGTTCAGATTTTATATACATTTTTAGTCAAATTGTGATTTACGAGGGTTTAAACTAAATTCGATTTTTTTGGATTTTTATGAGTTTTTTTGATGGAGGAGCTAAATTTGAATAAATTTTAGATAAAATAAACACCTATAATTCAGATTTTATATACATTTTTAGTCAAATTGTGATTTAGAGGGTTTAAACTAAATTCGATTTTTTTGGATTTTGACGAGTTTTTTTGATGGAGGAGCTAAATTTGAATAAATTGAGATGAAATAAACACCTATAGTTCTGGATTTTATTTAATTTTTAGTCAAATTGTGATTTGGAGGTTTTAAACTAAATTCGATTTTTTTGGATTTTGATGAGTTTTTTGGATGGAGGAGCTAAATTTGAATAAATTGAGATGAAAGTAAACACCTATAGTTCGGATTTTATATAAATTTTTAGTCAAATTGTGATTTAGAGGTTGTAAACTAAATTCGATTTTTTTGGATTTTTATGAGTTTTTTTGATGGAGGAGCTAAATTTGAATAAATTGAGATGAATATAAACACCTATAGTTCGGATTTTATATAAATTTTTAGTCAATATTGTGATTTAGAGGTTGTAAACTAAATTCGATTTTTTGGATTTTTATGAGTTTTTTTGATGGAGGAGCTAAATTTGAATAAATTTAGATAAAATAAAACACCTATAGTTCAGATTTTATATACATTTTTAGTCAAATTGTGATTTAGAGGGTTTAAACTAAATTCGTTTTTTTTGGATTTTGATGAGTTTTTTTGATGGAGGAGCTAAATTTGAATAAATTTAGATGAAATAAACACCTATAGATCGGATTTTATTTAATTTTTAGTCAAATTGTGATTTAGAAAGTTTTAAACTAAATTCGATTTTTTTGGATTTTGATGAGTTTTTTTGATGGAGGAGCTAAATTTGAATAAATTGAGATGTAATAAACACCTATAGTTCGGATTTTATTTAATTTTTAGTCAAATTGTGATTTGGAGGTTTTAAACTAAATTCGATTTTTTTGGATTTTGATGAGTTATTTTGATGGAGGGAGCTAAATTTGAATAAATTTAGATAAAATAAACACCTATAGTTCAGATTTTATATACATTTTTAGTCAAAATTGTGATTTAGAGGGGTTAAACTAAATTCGATTTTTTTGGATTTTGATGAGTTTTTTTGATGGAGGAGCTAAAATTTGAATAAATTTAGATGAAATAAAACACCTATAGATCGGATATTATTTAATTTTTAGTCAAATTGTGATTTAGAAGTTTTAAACTAAATTCGATTTTTTTGGATTTTTATGAGTTTTTTTTGATGGAAGGAGCTAAATTTGAATAAATTGAGATGAAATAAACACCTACAGTTTCGGATTTTATATAAATTTTTAGTCAAATTGTGATTTAGAGGTTGTAAACTAAATTCGATTTTTTTTGGATTTTTATGAGTTTTTTTGATGGAGGAGCTAAATTTGAATAAATTTAGATGAAATAAACACCTATAGATCGGATTTTATTTAATTTTTAGTCAAATTGTGATTAGAAGTTTTAAACTAAATTCGATTTTTTTGGATTTTGATGAGTTTTTTTGATGGAGGAGCTAAATTTGAATAAATTGATATGAAATAAAACACCTATAGTTCGGATTTTATTTAATTTTTAGTCAAATTGTGATTTGGAGGTTTTAAACTAAATTCGATTTTTTTGGATTTTGATGAGTTATTTTGATGGAGGAGCTAAATTTGAATAAATTTAGATAAAATAAACACCTATAGTTCAGATTTTATATACATTTTTAGTCAAATTGTGATTTAGAGGGTTTTAAACTAAATTCGATTTTTTTGGATTTTGATGAGTTTTTTTGATGGAGGAGCTAAATTTGAATAAATTCTAGATGAAATAAAACACCTATAGATCAGATTTTTATATACATTTTTAGTCAAATTGTGATTTAGAGGGTTTAAACTAAATTCAATTTTTTTGGATTTTTGATGAGTTATTTTGATGGAGGAGCTAAATTTGAATAAATTGATATGAAATAAACACCTATAGTTCGGATTTTATTTAATTTTTAGTCAAATTGTGATTTGGAGGTTTTAAACTAAATTCGATTTTTTTGGATTTTGATGAGTTATTTTGATGGAGGAGCTAAATTTGAATAAATTTAGATAAAATAAACACCTATAGTTCAGATTTTATATACATTTTTAGTCAAATTGTGATTTAGAGGTTTTAAACTAAATTCGATTTTTTTGGATTTTGATGAGTTTTTTTGATGGAGGAGCTAAATTTGAATAAATTTAGATGAAATAAACACCTATAGATCGGATTTTATTTAATTTTTAGTCAAATTGTGATTTAGAAGTTTTAAACTAAATTCGATTTTTTTGGATTTTTATGAGTTTTTTTGATGGAGGAGCTAAATTTGAATAAATTTAGATGAAATAAACACCTATAGTTCGGATTTTATATAAATTTTTAGTCAAATTGTGATTTAGAGGTTGTAAACTAAATTCGATTTTTTGGATTTTTATGAGTTTTTTTGATGGAGGAGCTAAATTTGAATAAATTTAGATGAAATAAACACCTATAGATCGGATTTTATATAAATTTTTAGTCAAATTGTGATTTAGAAGTTTTAACTAAATTCGATTTTTTCGGATTTTTATGAGTTTTTTTGATGGAGGAGCTAAATTTGAATAAATTTAGATGAAATAAACACCTATAGATCGGATTTTATTTAATTTTTAGTCAAATTGTGATTTAGAAGTTTTAAAACTAAATTCGATTTTTTTGGATTTTTATGAGTTTTTTTGATGGAGGAGCTAAATTTGAATAAATTGAGATGAAATAAACACCTATAGTTCGGATTTTATATAAATTTTTAGTCAAAATTGTGATTTAGAGGGTTGTAAACTAAATTCGATTTTTTTGGATTTTGATGAGTTTTTTTGATGGAGGAGCTAAATTTGAATAAATTTAGATGAAATAAACACCTATAGATCGGATTTTATTTAATTTTTAGTCAAATTGTGTTTTGGAGGTTTTAAACTAAATTCGATTTTTTTGGATTTTGATGAGTTTTTTTGATGGAGGAGCTAAATTTGAATAAACTGAGATGAAATAAACACCTATAGTTCGGATTTTTATATAAATTTTTAGTCAAATTGTGATTTAGAGGTTGTAAACTAAAATTTATTTTTTTTGGATTTTGATGAGTTTTTTTTGATGGAGGAGCTAAATTTGAATAAATTGAGATGAAATAAACACCTATAGTTCGGATTTTATTTAATTTTTAGTCAAATTGTGATTTGGAGGTTTTTAAACTAAATTCGATTTTTTTGGATTTTGATGAGTTATTTTGATGGAGGAGTCTAAATTTGAATAAATTTAGATAAAATATACACCTATAGTTCAGATTTTATATACATTTTTAGTCAAATTGTGATTTAGAGGGTTTAAACTAAATTCGTTTTTTTGGATTTTGATGAGTTTTTTTGATGGAGGAGCTAAATTTGAATAAAATTTAGATGAAATAAACACCTATAGATCGGATTTTATTTAATTTTTAGTCAAATTGTGATTTAGAAGTTTTAAACTAAATTCGATTTTTTTGGATTTTTATGAGTATTTTTTGATGGAGGAGCTAAATTTGAATAAATTTAGATGAAATAAACACCTATAGATCGGATTTTATTTAATTTTTAGTCAAATTGTGATTTAGAAGTTTTAAACTAAATTCGATTTTTTTGGATTTTTATGAGTTTTTTTGATGGAGGAGCTAAATTTGAATAAATTGAGATGAAATAAACACCTATAGTTCGGATTTTATATAAATTTTTAGTCAAATTGTGATTTAGAGGTTGTAAACTAAAATTGATTTTTTTGGATTTTGATGAGTTTTTTTGATGGAGGAGCTAAATTTGAATAAATTGAGATGAAATAAACACCTATAGTTCGGATTTTATTTAATTTTTAGTCAAATTGTGATTTGGAGGTTTTAAACTAAATTCGATTTTTTTGGATTTTGACGAGTTTTTTTGATGGAGGAGCTAAATTTGAATAAATTGAGATGAAATAAACACCTATAGTTCGGATTTTATTTAATTTTTAGTCAAATTGTGATTTGGAGGTTTTAAACTAAATTCGATTTTTTTGGATTTTGATGAGTTTTTTTGATGGAGGAGCTAAATTTGAATAAATTGAGATGAAATAAACACCTATAGTTCGGATTTTATATAAATTTTTAGTCAAATTGTGATTTAGAGGTTGTAAACTAAATTCGATTTTTTTGGATTTTTATGAGTTTTTTTGATGGAGGAGCTAAATTTGAATAAATTGAGATGAAATAAACACCTATAGTTCGGATTTTATATAAATTTTTAGTCAAATTGTGATTTAGAGGTTGTAAACTAAATTCGATTTTTTTGGATTTTTATGAGTTTTTTTGATGGAGGAGCTAAATTTGAATAAATTTAGATAAAATAAACACCTATAGTTCAGATTTTATATACATTTTTAGTCAAATTGTGATTTAGAGGGTTTAAACTAAATTCGTTTTTTTTGGATTTTGATGAGTTTTTTTGATGGAGGAGCTAAATTTGAATAAATTTAGATGAAATAAACACCGTATAGATCGGATTTTATTTAATTTTTAGTCAAATTGTGATTTAGAAGTTTTAAACTAAATTCGATTTTTTTGGATTTTGATGAGTTTTTTTGATGGAGGAGCTAAATTTGAATAAATTGATATGAAATAAACACCTATAGTTCGGATTTTATTTAATTTTTAGTCAAATTGTGATTTGGAGGTTTTAAACTAAATTCGATTTTTTTGGATTTTGATGAGTTATTTTGATGGAGGAGCTAAATTTGAATAAATTTAGATAAAATAAACACCTATAGTTCAGATTTTATATACATTTTTAGTCAAATTGTGATTTAGAGGGTTTAAACTAAATTCGATTTTTTTGGATTTTGATGAGTTTTTTTGATGGAGGAGCTAAATTTGAATAAATTTAGATGAAATAAACACCTATAGATCGGATTTTATTTAATTTTTAGTCAAATTGTGATTTAGAAGTTTTAAACTAAATTCGATTTTTTTGGATTTTTATGAGTTTTTTTGATGGAGGAGCTAAATTTGAATAAATTTAGATGAAATAAACACCTATAGTTCGGATTTTATATAAATTTTTAGTCAAATTGTGATTTAGAGGTTGTAAACTAAATTCGATTTTTTTGGATTTTTATGAGTTTTTTTGATGGAGGAGCTAAATTTGAATAAATTTAGATGAAATAAACACCTATAGATCGGATTTTATTTAATTTTTAGTCAAATTGTGATTTAGAAGTTTTAAACTAAATTCGATTTTTTTGGATTTTTATGAGTTTTTTTGATGGAGGAGCTAAATTTGAATAAATTGAGATGAAATAAACACCTATAGTTCGGATTTTATATAAATTTTTAGTCAAATTGTGATTTAGAGGTTGTAAACTAAAATTGATTTTTTTGGATTTTGATGAGTTTTTTTGATGGAGGAGCTAAATTTGAATAAATTGAGATGTAATAAACACCTATAGTTCGGATTTTATTTAATTTTTAGTCAAATTGTGATTTGGAGGTTTTAAACTAAATTCGATTTTTTTGGATTTTGATGAGTTATTTTGATGGAGGAGCTAAATTTGAATAAATTTAGATAAAATAAACACCTATAGTTCAGATTTTATATACATTTTTAGTCAAATTGTGATTTAGAGGGTTTAAACTAAATTCGATTTTTTTGGATTTTGATGAGTTTTTTTGATGGAGGAGCTAAATTTGAATAAATTTAGATGAAATAAACACCTATAGATCGGATATTATTTAATTTTTAGTCAAATTGTGATTTAGAAGTTTTAAACTAAATTCGATTTTTTTGGATTTTTATGAGTTTTTTTGATGGAGGAGCTAAATTTGAATAAATTGAGATGAAATAAACACCTATAGTTCGGATTTTATATAAATTTTTAGTCAAATTGTGATTTAGAGGTTGTAAACTAAATTCGATTTTTTTGGATTTTTATGAGTTTTTTTGATGGAGGAGCTAAATTTGAATAAATTTAGATGAAATAAACACCTATAGATCGGATTTTATTTAATTTTTAGTCAAATTGTGATTTAGAAGTTTTAAACTAAATTCGATTTTTTTGGATTTTGATGAGTTTTTTTGATGGAGGAGCTAAATTTGAATAAATTGATATGAAATAAACACCTATAGTTCGGATTTTATTTAATTTTTAGTCAAATTGTGATTTGGAGGTTTTAAACTAAATTCGATTTTTTTGGATTTTGATGAGTTATTTTGATGGAGGAGCTAAATTTGAATAAATTTAGATAAAATAAACACCTATAGTTCAGATTTTATATACATTTTTAGTCAAATTGTGATTTAGAGGGTTTAAACTAAATTCGATTTTTTTGGATTTTGATGAGTTTTTTTGATGGAGGAGCTAAATTTGAATAAATTTAGATGAAATAAACACCTATAGATCAGATTTTATATACATTTTTAGTCAAATTGTGATTTAGAGGGTTTAAACTAAATTCGATTTTTTTGGATTTTGATGAGTTATTTTGATGGAGGAGCTAAATTTGAATAAATTTAGATAAAATAAACACCTATAGTTCGGATTTTATATAAATTTTTAGTCAAATTGTGATTTAGAGGTTGTAAACTAAATTCGATTTTTTTGGATTTTGATGAGTTTTTTTGATGGAGGAGCTAAATTTGAATAAATTTAGATGAAATAAACACCTATAGATCGGATTTTATTTAATTTTTAGTCAAATTGTGTTTTGGAGGTTTTAAACTAAATTCGATTTTTTTGGATTTTGATGAGTTTTTTTGATGGAGGAGCTAAATTTGAATAAATTGAGATGAAATAAACACCTATAGTTCGGATTTTATATAAATTTTTAGTCAAATTGTGATTTAGAGATTGTAAACTAAAATTTATTTTTTTGGATTTTGATGAGTTTTTTTGATGGAGGAGCTAAATTTGAATAAATTGAGATGAAATAAACACCTATAGTTCGGATTTTATTTAATTTTTAGTCAAATTGTGATTTGGAGGTTTTAAACTAAATTCGATTTTTTTGGATTTTGATGAGTTATTTTGATGGAGGAGCTAAATTTGAATAAATTTAGATAAAATATACACCTATAGTTCAGATTTTATATACATTTTTAGTCAAATTGTGATTTAGAGGGTTTAAACTAAATTCGATTTTTTTGGATTTTGATGAGTTTTTTTTGATGGAGGAGCTAAATTTGAATAAATTGAGATGAAATAAACACCTATAGTTCGGATTTTATATAAATTTTTAGTCAAATTGTGTTTTGGAGGTTTTAAACTAAATTCGATTTTTTTGGATTTTGATGAGTTATTTTGATGGAGGAGCTAAATTTGAATAAATTTAGATAAAATAAACACCTATAGTTCAGATTTTATATACATTTTTAGTCAAATTGTGATTTAGAGGGTTTAAACTAAATTCGATTTTTTTGGATTTTGACGAGTTTTTTTGATGGAGGAGCTAAATTTGAATAAATTGAGATGAAATAAACACCTATAGTTCGGATTTTATTTAATTTTTAGTCAAATTGTGATTTGGAGGTTTTAAACTAAATTCGATTTTTTTGGATTTTGATGAGTTTTTTTGATGGAGGAGCTAAATTTGAATAAATTGAGATGAAATAAACACCTATAGTTCGGATTTTATATAAATTTTTAGTCAAATTGTGATTTAGAGGTTTTAAACTAAATTCGATTTTTTTGGATTTTTATGAGTTTTTTTGATGGAGGAGCTAAATTTGAATAAATTGAGATGAAATAAACACCTATAGTTCGGATTTTATATAAATTTTTAGTCAAATTGTGATTTAGAGGTTGTAAACTAAATTCGATTTTTTTGGATTTTTATGAGTTTTTTTGATGGAGGAGCTAAATTTGAATAAATTTAGATAAAATAAACACCTATAGTTCAGATTTTATATACATTTTTAGTCAAATTGTGATTTAGAGGGTTTAAACTAAATTCGTTTTTTTTGGATTTTGATGAGTTTTTTTGATGGAGGAGCTAAATTTGAATAAATTTAGATGAAATAAACACCTATAGATCGGATTTTATTTAATTTTTAGTCAAATTGTGATTTAGAAGTTTTAAACTAAATTCGATTTTTTTGGATTTTGATGAGTTTTTTTGATGGAGGAGCTAAATTTGAATAAATTGATATGAAATAAACACCTATAGTTCGGATTTTATATAAATTTTTAGTCAAATTGTGATTTAGAGGTTGTAAACTAAATTCGATTTTTTTGGATTTTTATGAGTTTTTTTGATGGAGGAGCTAAATTTGAATAAATTTAGATGAAATAAACACCTATAGATCGGATTTTATTTAATTTTTAGTCAAATTGTGATTTAGAAGTTTTAAACTAAATTCGATTTTTTTGGATTTTTATGAGTTTTTTTGATGGAGGAGCTAAATTTGAATAAATTGAGATGAAATAAACACCTATAGTTCGGATTTTATATAAATTTTTAGTCAAATTGTGATTTAGAGGTTGTAAACTAAAATTGATTTTTTTGGATTTTGATGAGTTTTTTTGATGGAGGAGCTAAATTTGAATAAATTGAGATGTAATAAACACCTATAGTTCGGATTTTATTTAATTTTTAGTCAAATTGTGATTTGGAGGTTTTAAACTAAATTCGATTTTTTTGGATTTTGATGAGTTATTTTGATGGAGGAGCTAAATTTGAATAAATTTAGATAAAATAAACACCTATAGTTCAGATTTTATATACATTTTTAGTCAAATTGTGATTTAGAGGGTTTAAACTAAATTCGATTTTTTTGGATTTTGATGAGTTTTTTTGATGGAGGAGCTAAATTTGAATAAATTTAGATGAAATAAACACCTATAGATCGGATATTATTTAATTTTTAGTCAAATTGTGATTTAGAAGTTTTAAACTAAATTCGATTTTTTTGGATTTTTATGAGTTTTTTTGATGGAGGAGCTAAATTTGAATAAATTGAGATGAAATAAACACCTATAGTTCGGATTTTATATAAATTTTTAGTCAAATTGTGATTTAGAGGTTGTAAACTAAATTCGATTTTTTTGGATTTTTATGAGTTTTTTTGATGGAGGAGCTAAATTTGAATAAATTTAGATGAAATAAACACCTATAGTTCGGATTTTATTTAATTTTTAGTCAAATTGTGATTTAGAAGTTTTAAACTAAATTCGATTTTTTTGGATTTTGATGAGTTTTTTTGATGGAGGAGCTAAATTTGAATAAATTGATATGAAATAAACACCTATAGTTCGGATTTTATTTAATTTTTAGTCAAATTGTGATTTGGAGGTTTTAAACTAAATTCGATTTTTTTTGGATTTTGATGAGTTATTTTGATGGAGGAGCTAAATTTGAATAAATTTAGATAAAATAAACACCTATAGTTCAGATTTTATATACATTTTTAGTCAAATTGTGATTTAGAGGGTTTAAACTAAATTCGATTTTTTTGGATTTTGATGAGTTTTTTTGATGGAGGAGCTAAATTTGAATAAATTTAGATGAAATAAACACCTATAGATCAGATTTTATATACATTTTTAGTCAAATTGTGATTTAGAGGGTTTAAACTAAATTCGATTTTTTTGGATTTTGATGAGTTATTTTGATGGAGGAGCTAAATTTGAATAAATTTAGATAAAATAAACACCTATAGTTCGGATTTTATATAAATTTTTAGTCAAATTGTGATTTAGAGGTTGTAAACTAAATTCGATTTTTTTGGATTTTGATGAGTTTTTTTGATGGAGGAGCTAAATTTGAATAAATTTAGATGAAATAAACACCTATAGATCGGATTTTATTTAATTTTTAGTCAAATTGTGTTTTGGAGGTTTTAAACTAAATTCGATTTTTTTGGATTTTGATGAGTTATTTTGATGGAGGAGCTAAATTTGAATAAATTTAGATAAAATATACACCTATAGTTCAGATTTTATATACATTTTTAGTCAAATTGTGATTTAGAGGGTTTAAACTAAATTCGATTTTTTTGGATTTTGATGAGTTTTTTTGATGGAGGAGCTAAATTTGAATAAATTGAGATGAAATAAACACCTATAGTTCGGATTTTATATAAATTTTTAGTCAAATTGTGTTTTGGAGGTTTTAAACTAAATTCGATTTTTTTGGATTTTGATGAGTTATTTTGATGGAGGAGCTAAATTTGAATAAATTTAGATAAAATAAACACCTATAGTTCAGATTTTATATACATTTTTAGTCAAATTGTGATTTAGAGGGTTTAAACTAAATTCGATTTTTTTGGATTTTTATGAGTTTTTTTGATGGAGGAGCTAAATTTGAATAAATTTAGATAAAATAAACACCTATAATTCAGATTTTATATACATTTTTAGTCAAATTGTGATTTAGAGGGTTTAAACTAAATTCGATTTTTTTGGATTTTGACGAGTTTTTTTGATGGAGGAGCTAAATTTGAATAAATTGAGATGAAATAAACACCTATAGTTCGGATTTTATATAAATTTTTAGTCAAATTGTGATTTAGAGATTGTAAACTAAAATTTATTTTTTGGGATTTTGATGAGTTTTTTTTGATGGAGGAGCTAAATTTGAATAAATTGAGATGAAATAAACACCTATAGTTCGGATTTTATTTAATTTTTAGTCAAATTGTGATTTGGAGGTTTTAAACTAAATTCGATTTTTTTGGATTTTGATGAGTTATTTTGATGGAGGAGCTAAATTTGAATAAATTTAGATAAAATATACACCTATAGTTCAGATTTTATATACATTTTTAGTCAAATTGTGATTTAGAGGGTTTAAACTAAATTCGATTTTTTTGGATTTTGATGAGTTTTTTTGATGGAGGAGCTAAATTTGAATAAATTGAGATGAAATAAACACCTATAGTTCGGATTTTATATAAATTTTTAGTCAAATTGTGTTTTGGAGGTTTTAAACTAAATTCGATTTTTTTGGATTTTGATGAGTTATTTTGATGGAGGAGCTAAATTTGAATAAATTTAGATAAAATAAACACCTATAGTTCAGATTTTATATACATTTTTAGTCAAATTGTGATTTAGAGGGTTTAAACTAAATTCGATTTTTTTGGATTTTTATGAGTTTTTTTGATGGAGGAGCTAAATTTGAATAAATTTAGATAAAATAAACACCTATAATTCAGATTTTATATACATTTTTAGTCAAATTGTGATTTAGAGGGTTTAAACTAAATTCGATTTTTTTGGATTTTGACGAGTTTTTTTGATGGAGGAGCTAAATTTGAATAAATTGAGATGAAATAAACACCTATAGTTCGGATTTTATTTAATTTTTAGTCAAATTGTGATTTGGAGGTTTTAAACTAAATTCGATTTTTTTGGATTTTGATGAGTTTTTTTGATGGAGGAGCTAAATTTGAATAAATTGAGATGAAATAAACACCTATAGTTCGGATTTTATATAAATTTTTAGTCAAATTGTGATTTAGAGGTTTTAAACTAAATTCGATTTTTTTGGATTTTTATGAGTTTTTTTGATGGAGGAGCTAAATTTGAATAAATTGAGATGAAATAAACACCTATAGTTCGGATTTTATATAAATTTTTAGTCAAATTGTGATTTAGAGGTTGTAAACTAAATTCGATTTTTTTGGATTTTTATGAGTTTTTTTGATGGAGGAGCTAAATTTGAATAAATTTAGATAAAATAAACACCTATAGTTCAGATTTTATATACATTTTTAGTCAAATTGTGATTTAGAGGGTTTAAACTAAATTCGATTTTTTTGGATTTTGACGAGTTTTTTTGATGGAGGAGCTAAATTTGAATAAATTGAGATGAAATAAACACCTATAGTTCGGATTTTATTTAATTTTTAGTCAAATTGTGATTTGGAGGTTTTAAACTAAATTCGATTTTTTTGGATTTTGATGAGTTTTTTTGATGGAGGAGCTAAATTTGAATAAATTTAGATGAAATAAACACCTATAGTTCGGATTTTATATAAATTTTTAGTCAAATTGTGATTTAGAGGTTTTAAACTAAATTCGATTTTTTTGGATTTTTATGAGTTTTTTTGATGGAGGAGCTAAATTTGAATAAATTGAGATGAAATAAACACCTATAGTTCGGATTTTATATAAATTTTTAGTCAAATTGTGATTTAGAGGTTGTAAACTAAATTCGATTTTTTTGGATTTTTATGAGTTTTTTTGATGGAGGAGCTAAATTTGAATAAATTTAGATAAAATAAACACCTATAGTTCAGATTTTATATACATTTTTAGTCAAATTGTGATTTAGAGGGTTTAAACTAAATTCGTTTTTTTTTTATTTTGATGAGTTTTTTTGATGGAGGAGCTAAATTTGAATAAATTTAGATGAAATAAACACCTATAGATCGGATTTTATTTAATTTTTAGTCAAATTGTGATTTAGAAGTTTTAAACTAAATTCGATTTTTTTGGATTTTGATGAGTTTTTTTGATGGAGGAGCTAAATTTGAATAAATTGATATGAAATAAACACCTATAGTTCGGATTGTATTTAATTTTTGTCAAATTGTGATTTGGAGGTTTTAAACTAAATTCGATTTTTTTGGATTTTGATGAGTTATTTTGATGGAGGAGCTAAATTTGAATAAATTTAGATAAAATAAACACCTATAGTTCAGATTTTATATACATTTTTAGTCAAATTGTGATTTAGAGGTTTTAAACTAAATTCGATTTTTTTGGATTTTGATGAGTTTTTTTGATGGAGGAGCTAAATTTGAACAAATTTAGATGAAATAAACACCTATAGATCGGATTTTATTTAATTTTTAGTCAAATTGTGATTTAGAAGTTTTAAACTAAATTCGATTTTTTTGGATTTTTATGAGTTTTTTTGATGGAGGAGCTAAATTTGAATAAATTTAGATGAAATAAACACCTATAGTTCGGATTTTATATAAATTTTTAGTCAAATTGTGATTTAGAGGTTGTAAACTAAATTCGATTTTTTTTGATTTTTATGAGTTTTTTTGATGGAGGAGCTAAATTTGAATAAATTTAGATGAAATAAACACCTATAGATCGGATTTTATTTAATTTTTAGTCAAATTGTGATTTAGAAGTTTTAAACTAAATTCGATTTTTTTGGATTTTTATGAGTTTTTTTGATGGAGGAGCTAAATTTGAATAAATTGAGATGAAATAAACACCTATAGTTCGGATTTTATATAAATTTTTAGTCAAATTGTGATTTAGAGGTTGTAAACTAAATTCGATTTTTTTGGATTTTTATGAGTTTTTTTGATGGAGGAGCTAAATTTGAATAAATTTAGATGAAATAAACACCTATAGATCGGATTTTATTTAATTTTTAGTCAAATTGTGATTTAGAAGTTTTAAACTAAATTCGATTTTTTTGGATTTTTATGAGTTTTTTTGATGGAGGAGCTAAATTTGAATAAATTGAGATGAAATAAACACCTATAGTTCGGATTTTATATAAATTTTTAGTCAAATTGTGATTTAGAGGTTGTAAACTAAATTCGATTTTTTTGGATTTTATGAGTTTTTTTGATGGAGGAGCTAAATTTGAATAAATTTAGATGAAATAAACACCTATAGATCGGATTATATTTAATTTTTAGTCAAATTGTGATTTAGAAGTTTTACACTAAATTCGTTTTATTTGGATTTTGATGAGTTTTTTTGATGGAGGAGCTAAATTTGAATAAATTGAGATGAAATAAACACCTATAGTTCGGATTTTATATAAATTTTTAGTCAAATTGTGATTTAGAGGTTGTAAACTAAAATTGATTTTTTTGGATTTTGATGAGTTTTTTTGATGGAGGAGCTAAATTTGAATAAATTGAGATGAAATAAACACCTATAGTTCGGATTTTATTTAATTTTTAGTCAAATTGTGATTTGGAGGTTTTAAACTAAATTCGATTTTTTTGGATTTTTATGAGTTTTTTTGATGGAGGAGCTAAATTTGAATAAATTGAGATGAAATAAACACCTATAGTTCGGATTTTATATAAATTTTTAGTCAAATTGTGATTTAGAGGTTGTAAACTAAATTCGATTTTTTTGGATTTTTATGAGTTTTTTTGATGGAGGAGCTAAATTTGAATAAATTTAGATAAAATAAACACCTATAGTTCAGATTTTATATACATTTTTAGTCAAATTGTGATTTAGAGGGTTTAAACTAAATTCGTTTTTTTTTTATTTTGATGAGTTTTTTTGATGGAGGAGCTAAATTTGAATAAATTTAGATGAAATAAACACCTATAGATCGGATTTTATTTAATTTTTAGTCAAATTGTGATTTAGAAGTTTTAAACTAAATTCGATTTTTTTGGATTTTGATGAGTTTTTTTGATGGAGGAGCTAAATTTGAATAAATTGATATGAAATAAACACCTATAGTTCGGATTGTATTTAATTTTTAGTCAAATTGTGATTTGGAGGTTTTAAACTAAATTCGATTTTTTTGGATTTTGATGAGTTATTTTGATGGAGGAGCTAAATTTGAATAAATTTAGATAAAATAAACACCTATAGTTCAGATTTTATATACATTTTTAGTCAAATTGTGATTTAGAGGTTTTAAACTAAATTCGATTTTTTTGGATTTTGATGAGTTTTTTTGATGGAGGAGCTAAATTTGAACAAATTTAGCTGAAATAAACACCTATAGATCGGATTTTATTTAATTTTTAGTCAAATTGTGATTTAGAAGTTTTAAACTAAATTCGATTTTTTTGGATTTTTATGAGTTTTTTTGATGGAGGAGCTAAATTTGAATAAATTTAGATGAAATAAACACCTATAGTTCGGATTTTATATAAATTTTTAGTCAAATTGTGATTTAGAGGTTGTAAACTAAATTCGATTTTTTTTGATTTTTATGAGTTTTTTTGATGGAGGAGCTAAATTTGAATAAATTTAGATGAAATAAACACCTATAGATCGGATTTTATTTAATTTTTAGTCAAATTGTGATTTAGAAGTTTTAAACTAAATTCGATTTTTTTGGATTTTTATGAGTTTTTTTGATGGAGGAGCTAAATTTGAATAAATTGAGATGAAATAAACACCTATAGTTCGGATTTTATATAAATTTTTAGTCAAATTGTGATTTAGAGGTTGTAAACTAAATTCGATTTTTTTGGATTTTTATGAGTTTTTTTGATGGAGGAGCTAAATTTGAATAAATTTAGATGAAATAAACACCTATAGATCGGATTTTATTTAATTTTTAGTCAAATTGTGATTTAGAAGTTTTAAACTAAATTCGATTTTTTTGGATTTTTATGAGTTTTTTTGATGGAGGAGCTAAATTTGAATAAATTGAGATGAAATAAACACCTATAGTTCGGATTTTATATAAATTTTTAGTCAAATTGTGATTTAGAGGTTGTAAACTAAATTCGATTTTTTTGGATTTTATGAGTTTTTTTGATGGAGGAGCTAAATTTGAATAAATTTAGATGAAATAAACACCTATAGATCGGATTATATTTAATTTTTAGTCAAATTGTGATTTAGAAGTTTTACACTAAATTCGTTTTATTTGGATTTTGATGAGTTTTTTTGATGGAGGAGCTAAATTTGAAGAAATTGAGATGAAATAAACACCTATAGTTCGGATTTTATATAAATTTTTAGTCAAATTGTGATTTAGAGGTTGTAAACTAAAATTGATTTTTTTGGATTTTGATGAGTTTTTTTGATGGAGGAGCTAAATTTGAATAAATTGAGATGAAATAAACACCTATAGTTCGGATTTTATTTAATTTTTAGTCAAATTGTGATTTGGAGGTTTTAAACTAAATTCGATTTTTTTGGATTTTGATGAGTTATTTTGATGGAGGAGCTAAATTTGAATAAATTTAGATAAAATATACACCTATAGTTCAGATTTTATATACATTTTTAGTCAAATTGTGATTTAGAGGGTTTAAACTAAATTCGATTTTTTTGGATTTTGATGAGTTTTTTTGATGGAGGAGCTAAATTTGAATAAATTGAGATGAAATAAACACCTATAGTTCGGATTTTATATAAATTTTTAGTCAAATTGTGTTTTGGAGGTTTTAAACTAAATTCGATTTTTTTGGATTTTGATGAGTTATTTTGATGGAGGAGCTAAATTTGAATAAATTTAGATAAAATAAACACCTATAGTTCAGATTTTATATACATTTTTAGTCAAATTGTGATTTAGAGGGTTTAAACTAAATTCAATTTTTTTGGATTTTTATGAGTTTTTTTGATGGAGGAGCTAAATTTGAATAAATTTAGATAAAATAAACACCTATAATTCAGATTTTATATACATTTTTAGTCAAATTGTGATTTAGAGGGTTTAAACTAAATTCGATTTTTTTGGATTTTGACGAGTTTTTTTGATGGAGGAGCTAAATTTGAATAAATTGAGATGAAATAAACACCTATAGTTCGGATTTTATATAAATTTTTAGTCAAATTGTGATTTAGAGGTTGTAAACTAAATTCGATTTTTTTGGATTTTTATGAGTTTTTTTGATGGAGGAGCTAAATTTGAATAAATTGAGATGAAATAAACACCTATAGTTCGGATTTTATATAAATTTTTAGTCAAATTGTGATTTAGAGGTTGTAAACTAAATTCGATTTTTTTGGATTTTTATGAGTTTTTTTGATGGAGGAGCTAAATTTGAATAAATTTAGATGAAATAAACACCTATAGATCGGATTTTATTTAATTTTTAGTCAAATTGTGATTTAGAAGTTTTAAACTATAATTCGATTTTTTTTGATTTTTATGAGTTTTTTTGATGGAGGAGCTAAATTTGAATAAATTGAGATGAAATAAACACCTATAGTTCGGATTTTATATAAATTTTTAGTCAAATTGTGATTTAGAGGTTGTAAACTAAATTCGATTTTTTTGGATTTTTATGAGTTTTTTTGATGGAGGAGCTAAATTTGAATAAATTTAGATGAAATAAACACCTATAGATCGGATTTTATTTAATTTTTAGTCAAATTGTGATTTAGAAGTTTTAAACTAAATTCGATTTTTTTGGATTTTGATGAGTTTTTTTGATGGAGGAGCTAAATTTGAATAAATTGAGATGAAATAAACACCTATAGTTCGGATTTTATATAAATTTTTAGTCAAATTGTGATTTAGAGGTTGTAAACTAAAATCGATTTTTTTGGATTTTGATGAGTTTTTTTGATGGAGGAGCTAAATTTGAATAAATTTAGATGAAATAAACACCTATAGATCGGATTTTATTTAATTTTTAGTCAAATTGTGATTTAGAAGTTTTAAACTAAATTCGATTTTTTTGGATTTTTATGAGTTTTTTTGATGGAGGAGCTAAATTTGAATAAATTGAGATGAAATAAACACCTATAGTTCGGATTTTATATAAATTTTTAGTCAAATTGTGATTTAGAGGTTGTAAACTAAATTCGATTTTTTTGGATTTTATGAGTTTTTTTGATGGAGGAGCTAAATTTGAATAAATTTAGATGAAATAAACACCTATAGATCGGATTATATTTAATTTTTAGTCAAATTGTGATTTAGAAGTTTTACACTAAATTCGTTTTATTTGGATTTTGATGAGTTTTTTTGATGGAGGAGCTAAATTTGAAGAAATTGAGATGAAATAAACACCTATAGTTCGGATTTTATATAAATTTTTAGTCAAATTGTGATTTAGAGGTTGTAAACTAAAATTGATTTTTTTGGATTTTGATGAGTTTTTTTGATGGAGGAGCTAAATTTGAATAAATTGAGATGAAATAAACACCTATAGTTCGGATTTTATTTAATTTTTAGTCAAATTGTGATTTGGAGGTTTTAAACTAAATTCGATTTTTTTGGATTTTGATGAGTTATTTTGATGGAGGAGCTAAATTTGAATAAATTTAGATAAAATATACACCTATAGTTCAGATTTTATATACATTTTTAGTCAAATTGTGATTAAGAGGGTTTAAACTAAATTCGATTTTTTTGGATTTTGATGAGTTTTTTTGATGGAGGAGCTAAATTTGAATAAATTGAGATGAAATAAACACCTATAGTTCGGATTTTATATAAATTTTTAGTCAAATTGTGTTTTGGAGGTTTTAAACTAAATTCGATTTTTTTGGATTTTGATGAGTTATTTTGATGGAGGAGCTAAATTTGAATAAATTTAGATAAAATAAACACCTATAGTTCAGATTTTATATACATTTTTAGTCAAATTGTGATTTAGAGGGTTTAAACTAAATTCGATTTTTTTGGATTTTTATGAGTTTTTTTGATGGAGGAGCTAAATTTGAATAAATTTAGATAAAATAAACACCTATAATTCAGATTTTATATACATTTTTAGTCAAATTGTGATTTAGAGGGTTTAAACTAAATTCGATTTTTTTGGATTTTGACGAGTTTTTTTGATGGAGGAGCTAAATTTGAATAAATTGAGATGAAATAAACACCTATAGTTCGGATTTTATATAAATTTTTAGTCAAATTGTGATTTAGAGGTTGTAAACTAAATTCGATTTTTTTGGATTTTTATGAGTTTTTTTGATGGAGGAGCTAAATTTGAATAAATTGAGATGAAATAAACACCTATAGTTCGGATTTTATATAAATTTTTAGTCAAATTGTGATTTAGAGGTTGTAAACTAAATTCGATTTTTTTGGATTTTTATGAGTTTTTTTGATGGAGGAGCTAAATTTGAATAAATTTAGATGAAATAAACACCTATAGATCGGATTTTATTTAATTTTTAGTCAAATTGTGATTTAGAAGTTTTAAACTAAATTCGATTTTTTTTGGATTTTTATGAGTTTTTTTGATGGAGGAGCTAAATTTGAATAAATTGAGATGAAATAAACACCTATAGTTCGGATTTTATATAAATTTTTAGTCAAATTGTGATTTAGAGGTTGTAAACTAAATTCGATTTTTTTGGATTTTTATGAGTTTTTTTGATGGAGGAGCTAAATTTGAATAAATTTAGATGAAATAAACACCTATAGATCGGATTTTATTTAATTTTTAGTCAAATTGTGATTTAGAAGTTTTAAACTAAATTCGATTTTTTTGGATTTTGATGAGTTTTTTTGATGGAGGAGCTAAATTTGAATAAATTGAGATGAAATAAACACCTATAGTTCGGATTTTATATAAATTTTTAGTCAAATTGTGATTTAGAGGTTGTAAACTAAAATCGATTTTTTTGGATTTTGATGAGTTTTTTTTATGGAGGAGCTAAATTTGAATAAATTGATATGAAATAAACACCTATAGTTCGGATTTTATTTAATTTTTAGTCAAATTGTGATTTGGAGGTTTTAAACTAAATTCGATTTTTTTGGATTTTGATGAGTTATTTTGATGGAGGAGCTAAATTTGAATAAATTTAGATAAAATAAACACCTATAGTTCAGATTTTATATACATTTTTAGTCAAATTGTGATTTAGAGGGTTTAAACTAAATTCGATTTTTTTGGATTTTGATGAGTTTTTTTGATGGAGGAGCTAAATTTGAATAAATTTAGATGAAATAAACACCTATAGATCGGATTTTATTTAATTTTTAGTCAAATTGTGATTTAGAAGTTTTAAACTAAATTCGATTTTTTTGGATTTTTATGAGTTTTTTTGATGGAGGAGCTAAATTTGAATAAATTGAGATGAAATAAACACCTATAGTTCGGATTTTATATAAATTTTTAGTCAAATTGTGATTTAGAGGTTGTAAACTAAATTCGATTTTTTTTTATTTTTATGAGTTTTTTTGATGGAGGAGCTAAATTTGAATAAATTTAGATGAAATAAACACCTATAGATCAGATTTTATATACATTTTTAGTCAAATTGTGATTTAGAGGGTTTAAACTAAATTCGATTTTTTTGGATTTTGATGAGTTATTTTGATGGAGGAGCTAAATTTGAATAAATTTAGATAAAATAAACACCTATAGTTCGGATTTTATATAAATTTTTAGTCAAATTGTGATTTAGAGGTTGTAAACTAAATTCGATTTTTTTGGATTTTGATGAGTTTTTTTGATGGAGGAGCTAAATTTGAATAAATTTAGATGAAATAAACACCTATAGATCGGATTTTATTTAATTTTTAGTCAAATTGTGTTTTGGAGGTTTTAAACTAAATTCGATTTTTTTGGATTTTGATGAGTTATTTTGATGGAGGAGCTAAATTTGAATAAATTTAGATGAAATAAACACCTATAGATCGGATTTTACTTAATTTTTAGTCAAATTGTGATTTAGAGGTTGTAAACTAAATTCGATTTTTTTGGATTTTGATGAGTTTTTTTGATGGAGGAGCTAAATTTGAATAAATTTAGATGAAATAAACACCTATAGATCGGATTTTATTTAATTTTTAGTCAAATTGTGTTTTGGAGGTTTTAAACTAAATTCGATTTTTTTGGATTTTGATGAGTTGTTTTGATGGAGGAGCTAAGTTTGAATAAATTTAGATAAAATAAACACCTATAGTTCAGATTTTATATACATTTTTAGTCAAATTGTGATTTAGAGGGTTTAAACTAAATTCGTTTTTTTTGGATTTTGATGAGTTTTTTTGATGGAGGAGCTAAATTTGAATAAATTTAGATGAAATAAACACCTATAGATCGGATTTTATTTAATTTTTAGTCAAATTGTGATTTAGAAGTTTTAAACTAAATTCGATTTTTTTGGATTTTGATGAGTTTTTTTGATGGAGGAGCTAAATTTGAATAAATTGATATGAAATAAACACCTATAGTTCGGATTTTATTTAATTTTTAGTCAAATTGTGATTTGGAGGTTTTAAACTAAATTCGATTTTTTTGGATTTTGATGAGTTATTTTGATGGAGGAGCTAAATTTGAATAAATTTAGATAAAATAAACACCTATAGTTCAGATTTTATATACATTTTTAGTCAAATTGTGATTTAGAGGGTTTAAACTAAATTCGATTTTTTTGGATTTTCATGAGTTTTTTTGATGGAGGAGCTAAATTTGAATAAATTTAGATGAAATAAACACCTATAGATCGGATTTTATTTAATTTTTAGTCAAATTGTGATTTAGAAGTTTTAAACTAAATTCGATTTTTTTGGATTTTTATGAGTTTTTTTGATGGAGGAGCTAAATTTGAATAAATTTAGATGAAATAAACACCTATAGATCGGATTTTATTTAATTTTTAGTCAAATTGTGATTTAGAAGTTTTAAACTAAATTCGATTTTTTTGGATTTTTATGAGTTTTTTTGATGGAGGAGCTAAATTTGAATAAATTTAGATGAAATAAACACCTATAGATCGGATTTTATTTAATTTTTAGTCAAATTGTGATTTAGAAGTTTTAAACTAAATTCGATTTTTTTGGATTTTTATGAGTTTTTTTGATGGAGGAGCTAAATTTGAATAAATTGAGATGAAATAAACACCTATAGTTCGGATTTTATATAAATTTTTAGTCAAATTGTGATTTAGAGGTTGTAAACTAAATTCGATTTTTTTGGATTTTTATGAGTTTTTTTGATGGAGGAGCTAAATTTGAATAAATTTAGATGAAATAAACACCTATAGATCGGATTTTATTTAATTTTTAGTCAAATTGTGATTTAGAAGTTTTAAACTAAATTCGATTTTTTTGGATTTTTATGAGTTTTTTTGATGGAGGAGCTAAATTTGAATAAATTGAGATGAAATAAACACCTATAGTTCGGATTTTATATACATTTTTAGTCAAATTGTGATTTAGAGGGTTTAAACTAAATCCGATTTTTTTGGATTTTGATGAGTTATTTTGATGGAGGAGCTAAATTTGAATAAATTTAGATAAAATAAACACCTATAGTTCAGATTTTATATACATTTTTAGTCAAATTGTGATTTAGAGGGTTTAAACTAAATTCGATTTTTTTGGATTTTGACGAGTTTTTTTGATGGAGGAGCTAAATTTGAATAAATTGAGATGAAATAAACACCTATAGTTCGGATTTTATATAAATTTTTAGTCAAATTGTGATTTAGAGGTTGTAAACTAAAATTGATTTTTTTGGATTTTGATGAATTTTTTTGATGGAGGAGCTAAATTTGAATAAATTGAGATGAAATAAACACCTATAGTTCGGATTTTATATAAATTTTTAGTCAAATTGTGATTTAGAGGTTGTAAACTAAATTCGATTTTTTTTTATTTTTATGAGTTTTTTTGATGGAGGAGCTAAATTTGAATAAATTTAGATAAAATAAACACCTATAGTTCGGATTTTATATAAATTTTTAGTCAAATTGTGATTTAGAGGTTGTAAACTAAATTCGATTTTTTTGGATTTTGATGAGTTTTTTTGATGGAGGAGCTAAATTTGAATAAATTTAGATGAAATAAACACCTATAGATCGGATTTTATTTAATTTTTAGTCAAATTGTGATTTAGAAGTTTTAAACTAAATTCGATTTTTTTGGATTTTGATGAGTTATTTTGATGGAGGAGCTAAATTTGAATAAATTTAGATGAAATAAACACCTATAGATCGGATTTTACTTAATTTTTAGTCAAATTGTGATTTAGAGGTTGTAAACTAAATTCGATTTTTTTGGATTTTTATGAGTTTTTTTGATGGAGGAGCTAAATTTGAATAAATTGAGATGAAATAAACACCTATAGTTCGGATTTTATATAAATTTTTAGTCAAATTGTGATTTAGAGGTTGTAAACTAAATTCGATTTTTTTGGATTTTTATGAGTTTTTTTGATGGAGGAGCTAAATTTGAATAAATTTAGATGAAATAAACACCTATAGATCGGATTTTATTTAATTTTTAGCCAAATTGTGATTTAGAAGTTTTAAACTAAATTCGATTTTTTTGGATTTTTATGAGTTTTTTTGATGGAGGAGCTAAATTTGAATAAATTGAGATGAAATAAACACCTATAGATCAGATTTTATATACATTTTTAGTCAAATTGTGATTTAGAGGGTTTAAACTAAATTCGATTTTTTTGGATTTTGATGAGTTATTTTGATGGAGGAGCTAAATTTGAATAAATTTAGATGAAATAAACACCTATAGATCGGATTTTATTTAATTTTTAGTCAAATTGTGATTTAGAAGTTTTAAACTAAATTCGATTTTTTTGGATTTTGATGAGTTTTTTTGATGGAGGAGCTAAATTTGAATAAATTGAGATGAAATAAACACCTATAGTTCGGATTTTATATAAATTTTTAGTCAAATTGTGATTTAGAGGTTGTAAACTAAATTCGATTTTTTTTTATTTTTATGAGTTTTTTTGATGGAGGAGCTAAATTTGAATAAATTTAGATGAAATAAACACCTATAGATCAGATTTTATATACATTTTTAGTCAAATTGTGATTTAGAGGGTTTAAACTAAATTCGATTTTTTTGGATTTTGATGAGTTATTTTGATGGAGGAGCTAAATTTGAATAAATTTAGATAAAATAAACACCTATAGTTCGGATTTTATATAAATTTTTAGTCAAATTGTGATTTAGAGGTTGTAAACTAAATTCGATTTTTTTGGATTTTGATGAGTTTTTTTGATGGAGGAGCTAAATTTGAATAAATTTAGATGAAATAAACACCTATAGATCGGATTTTATTTAATTTTTAGTCAAATTGTGTTTTGGAGGTTTTAAACTAAATTCGATTTTTTTGGATTTTGATGAGTTGTTTTGATGGAGGAGCTAAATTTGAATAAATTTAGATAAAATAAACACCTATAGTTCAGATTTTATATACATTTTTAGTCAAATTGTGATTTAGAGGGTTTAAACTAAATTCGTTTTTTTTGGATTTTGATGAGTTTTTTTGATGGAGGAGCTAAATTTGAATAAATTTAGATGAAATAAACACCTATAGATCGGATTTTATTTAATTTTTAGTCAAATTGTGATTTAGAAGTTTTAAACTAAATTCGATTTTTTTGGATTTTGATGAGTTTTTTTGATGGAGGAGCTAAATTTGAATAAATTGATATGAAATAAACACCTATAGTTCGGATTTTATTTAATTTTTAGTCAAATTGTGATTTGGAGGTTTTAAACTAAATTCGATTTTTTTGGATTTTGATGAGTTATTTTGATGGAGGAGCTAAATTTGAATAAATTTAGATAAAATAAACACCTATGTGACGCCCCAAGATTTTTCGCGCGCGGTTACTTCAACTCATTTATAAATCTATATACAAATCCGCTCAAATCTTCCCCAAAACCTCAATTCTTACCCCTTTTCCATGACCACGGCCGCCTTGGCGATGTACCTTAGCGGTCCCCATCTCAAGACGGTCAATCATTAAATCTCCTTCCCTTATTCGCCCAACGCGGCACAAATTCCTCTCTTACGTCAAATCTAAACAAGTCCCTCGCCCCACAAATATCTTAAATCGAGACCACGTCTCACACCCTCTCAATGACCAAAGCAGTCAAACCCTCCGACGTCCCTTTCCTATTAAAACACCCAAAATCCATTCGAGGAGTTGAGCAAATCAAAATCCTATGTATAAAAACCCCGGAAGCATAGATGCGAATCCAAATATAGATCAACCTTTGGTCCCTACAAAAAACCCCAAAAGTTACTGCGACGCATGTTCCTAATTAGGTCAAGGTGCATACTGCGCACCCCCCTTCATACTGTAAAATATTATATAAGCAGGGCAAAGTCCATACCGCGGGTACACCCCACAACCCCTTGCAAAATCATATAAATACAAGGGCCCGGAGACAGAAGTCCTCTTTCGACGAAATACCTTTGCCGAAGGAAAGCTAATTACTCGAAACCATTTAAGGTCTCGCTGATCAAAGTATCATTTAAAATAAATTCAAACACCATCAACCATCAAGTATCGTAAGAGATTATAACTACTATTAATACCACGGTATATCACCATCATCTATGACAATTGTTCACATTCTTATTGTTTCATATTGTTTCACATTACAACGCTTATTGCGTTTATATTATCTTGTATTGCTATTCACATTATTTCGTATTGCAAAGCTTATTGCGCTCATATTATCGTGTATTGCTGTTTGCATTGCTTATTAACGCCTATTGCGTAAATCATTCTATCTTATTAATATATATATCTTGTATTTCATGTTCATATTCATAACTCATAACCATTATATACATGCTATGTTCATCGCCTATCCATTATTATAAAACGTAACTATCTGCACAACGATAGTGCATTATATATTATCAAAACTATAAAGTGAATAAACAGTTTTACTTTAAATCTGTTACGAATTATTTGTGTCAATCCTTCGGCTACGAAGATCCCGAAATCCAAACAGGCTGCCGGAACAGCTGATTCCGGGCAACGA
Organism: Andrena minutula; assembly: GCA_929113495.1. Taxonomy (NCBI): domain Eukaryota; kingdom Metazoa; phylum Arthropoda; class Insecta; order Hymenoptera; family Andrenidae; genus Andrena; species Andrena minutula. Next base: position 31,382,690 of record OV815993.1, read on the forward strand.
CCGCAGAAAGCGTCACGGTGTTTACTAAACTTACTTACGCATAGGTTTCGCTTAACCGTATGACTAGTCAAATCTCGCGAAGTATTACATGTGTCTTTTACGATAATGCAGCGGTAAATCCGATTACCTAAGCAAACCAAAACAAGTGCTCTAACGGGTGTCTCTCCAATACAAACCAGTTCATTTAAACCTTCCCTGGTCGATTAGTGTGCAGAATTAAACATTACTCGCCTGACGTTCAAAAAACGGTTAGTGTGCAGAATTAAACATTTCTCGCCTGTCAGTCCCAAATCCATTAGTGCGTAGAATTTCACATTTCTCTCCCGCCTTCTACCTAAATCCTCAGTGTGCAGAATTGAACATTGCTCGCCTGACTCTCCTTGCATTCTCAGTGTGCAGAATTAAACATTACTCGCCTGCCGTTCGATACGATTAGTGTGCAGAATTTCACATTTCTCGCCTGACGTTCGAAATGGTTAGTGTGCAGAATTGAACATTGCTCGCCTGACTTTCCCTAAATCCTCAGTGTGCAGAATTAAACATTACTCGCCTGCCGTTCGATACGATTAGTGTGCAGAATTTCACATTTCTCGCCTGACGTTCGAAATGGTTAGTGTGCAGAATTGAACATTGCTCGCCTGACTTTCCCTAAATCCTCAGTGTGCAGAATTAAACATTACTCGCCTGCCATTCGAAACAATTAGTGTGCAGAATTTCACATTTCTCGCCTGACGCTCGAAATGGTTAGTGTGCAGAATTGAATATTGCTCGCCTGACCTTCCCTAATCTTCAATCCCCTGAATCTAACATTCTCCCGGCCGTTCGAGACGATTAGCGTGCAGAATTTCACATTTCTCGCCTGACAATCGAAAAGGCTGGTGTACAGAATTACGTCGTCAAATACCTGATTTCCTCGCCTCCCGGTGCGCTGAACTATAGATCAGCGCCTGGAATTTATGTAAAAACCCCTTTGTCATTTGTCCCATTAAATCCATAACCCGGGACGTGACAAAATTTTTGGTGACAGCGGTGGGATCTTCGTCAACCGTTGTAAAAAGAAATTTTAATACGGTGCCCACAAGGTCCCTATATTTAGCATTCATGTGCATTGAGCACCCAAATCGGTGGGAACCGACTTACAGAAGCCGCCGCCTACAAAGTCTAACGGCTTACTTGAATTCACTGACGTGTGTTTCTGGAGGGATCGCTACCACACAGGACGGAAGCGAAATTTGCGTAAGGTGTTCTAGCGTAGCGCCCGCAGACACCATAGAAATATATTGGACGCATTACTACTATACTTATAGGACCCCAGTTAATTGCCCGCGGTGTAGGGAATTACTATTACCAAACCGCCCCATAAGAGATTGCACCGAGTGCACGGCAAGCTATCTTCTCACGGGTAAAAGTTACTTAAGGTTCGATAATAACAAATTATAAAAACCCTAGACGTACAATCTCAAATTTATAATAAATTCTAAAGTACTAAGTTTCATACAAAAAAATTACTTATGTATATCACGCGTTCACAAGTGATCATAGCAGGTCAACGACGCCAAAGGTTACAAGGCACCATTTCGCGCACCATTGCGTGCATGCAGAGCGTAGTTTGTCTTAGAGGCCGTTCAGCTAAAACTTACAACAAGGAAGATATTTGCTTGCCCTGCTCCTGGTTGTACCCAGAAAAAGTAGAAAAGGAGCAGCTCCTTCATTATTACGAAACGCCAAAACCGATTACCCCTTGCAAATGGTGTGGAATTCCTCTATACCATACTCGCCCCATGCATAGTTGTCCCATATGCGTAGAATTCTATATCCTTTCTGGAGAAACCTACGACGGATTTGAGGAACCAGAAGAACTAGATTTTTAAACGGCGACGTAACCTTAGTAGCCAAGGTGGAACGTCTGTTATTTCAGACAGGCAAAGACCTGTCGAGTACTCAACGCCAATAATATTTTCCGATTAGCATGTGTGATAAACACACAAGTATAGACAATTTGTACTATCCAAGCCGTAGATTCCGAGGCGTATTATCTGACTCAAACGCATTGGTTTGTGTTTCTGGCACCGTAGTAACGACCACGGAAGGCGTCAATATTTGTCAAAATTGTTTCAATTTGGATCCGGTAGAGGTGGACGAGATCTATCAAACTCACCACTACCGACCAAACGACATACTCCCCGAGTGTCCCCATTGTAGAGACCATCTATTCAGAGCACGTCCCATTAGCGAATGTGCCGCGTGCACCAAAAAAGATCGCCTCTCCAATAAGAGACAAAACGGTTTTAACGTACACCAAAGTCTAGAGCACTGCAGGGTTTAAACAAAGGCCGGACGCCTAAACGTAGGGAAATCCCCATAAATTCCGAACACACCAAAAATTCAATCCAATTAATCATGTCCGTGTACGGGGACACAAATGAATCTCGCGTGGTGGACCAAGGCGCGGACCCTTCCATTAACCGAATTGACACCGCGACCGTCGAATTAATGGACCGGATACAACTATTACGGGAAAAACAAGCTGAAATCGAACGCTTGCACGCGAAATATGTCGTAAATCCGCAACCCAAAACGCGTTCGGACGCAGCCGCCGGTTCAGACGGCCCCGCGTCGGAAGATCTCTCAAATCAAATACAAGCCATCCGCGAAATAATGGAAAAGCTTCTTGTACCCTCGCCACTAGTAAACAATTTTGGCACCCCCGGTTCCTCGCGATTCGATAGGAAACCAAACTTAAACTATGACCGCGATACCGACCACAGTCCATCGCCCCAAATCAGCTTAAAGGACGCCATAGAGACAGTCCCTAATTTTAACGGGAATAACATACCCGTGGTGCAATTCGCGAGAGCCTGTAATAGGGCTAAGGCTCTGGTTCCCCCGCAAGCCGAACCCCAGTTGGCTAGGTTACTACGTAATAAATTACAAGACCATGCTAGCTTGGCCGTTGAGGATAGGGTCTTCGACACCGTGAAAGACTTAATTAAACAACTTAAATTAACCTTCTCCCCTGCAAAAACGGCTGACCATTATCGCGGTGAGCTCGCGAACGTTATGAAAGGAGCCAACGAGCACGTGTTAGAATATATCTCCCGCGTTAAGGACCTCCGGTTCGCAATTCTAGAAGAGGATAGGGAATACTACCGCGATTTCGCTAGGAATCACCCCGAGGACCTAGATCGCCTGACATTGGACTCATTCGTCGATGGACTTCCACCTCATGTAAGGACGAATCTACTACAGCACCAGTTCGAAACGCTCGACGAAGCGTTCAACCTGGCCATTCGAGTAGACAAGAAGATGGAAAGGGATCGCATCAGGTTCTCAGAACCGAAGACCCCCAAACTGACGTGCCAACTCTGCAACAAGACCGGTCACGACGCCCGAGTCTGTCGCAGCAACCCAGGTCCGCCAGCTCAACCCTCCGAGAGGCAGCCCACAACCCTTCCTGCGGATTATGGGAATGGAGCATCAAGCCAACTACTCCCATATTGGGACAAGACTCGACCTCCACCCCCCAGGCCTACGGAGCTGCGAATCTGCGGATATTGCAAGAAGCCCGGACACCTGATTTCAGAATGTAGGAAGCGTATATATAATTATAATGCAAGGAACCCTGGAACCTTCCAGGAGACGAACTCGGGAAACGCCCCGCCTCCACGGGTACCTATGGACGCGTACCGTGGGACAGGCCAAGCGGGAGCGCGTCCGATAAACGTACAGAGGGAATAGAGGGTAACAAACATAAAATCGCCACTGCGCGGGTAAATCCGGTAAATGAAGCCCCGTCCGTAATAGTCAACTCCCCCGATTTCGAAGAAGACGCCGAATTAATGATCGACTCCGGATCAGAGGTGAACTTACTAAAAGTTCAGGTCGTAAAAAGAATCCAAGACGTCAATATAGAGAATAAGTTATTACTTAAAGGGATTTCTACGGACCCTGTCCCTACCCTCGGGACAATCAAAATAACTCTTTTGGGCGAAGATGCCACATTCCACGTAGTCCCAAAAGACTTCCCAATTAGACCACAAGGTATACTAGGAGCCGAATTTCTAACAGGAAGGAATGCCACTATCGACTACCTTAAGAAACAGCTACACTTTCACGGAAACTCCATCCCATTCATTAATAGGGATCAAGTGACGCTACCCGCAAGATCGAGAACAGGTACCTTCGTGTACGTATCGAATTTAAATCTCGAAGAAGGATACTTGCCCCGATTAAATCTGGGCACAGGAATTCACGCTGGTAACGCTCTTGTCCGTAATCAAAACGGCAAAGCATACCTGCAAATGGTAAACTCAAACGAAGAAGACTCCATAATTACAATACCCACCGTTGAACTGGAGGAATTCGACCGGATAATCGCGGAACCTAGACAAAAACGAAGAAGAGAGACAACACCGCCTTCAGGCATCAACCCCATCCCCAATCTAATGAAAATCAAGTCCCTGTTAGCCCTGGACCTATCAATCCACCAACCCGAGGCATCTGCGAAAGTGCACTCACTCCCACCCCCTACGCATCCCACGAAATTTTCTCTTCCCTTAAAATCCCTCAAGTCTCTCGCGAAAACGTTTACTATGGAACCATTAGAAAATTCTGAAGAATCTCCTTCAAGGGCGGAACTAGTATTAAAATCGATCTCCATGGAACACATGAATCCGGAAGAACAGCGCCACGTTCAAGAAATAATAAAGCGAAACCATGACCTCTTCCATCTCCCAGACGAGAAGTTGGGTCACACGAACGCTATTCAACACGGAATCCAAACAACGGACCTGGCGCCGGTTAATACGAAGCAATATCGCTTCCCTCAAGTCCACAAGAAAGAAATCACCAAACAAGTACAAAAGATGTTGGAAAGCGAAATTATCAAGCCATCATTATCGCCCTACAATTCACCCATCTGGATCGTCTCCAAGAAACCAGGACCCAATGGAGAACTCCTGTGGCGGATGGTAATCGATTTCAGGGACGTAAACAAAATAACCGTTCCTGACGCCTATCCACTCCCGAACATCAACGAAATATTGGACCAACTGGGAGGAGCAAAATACTTCTCCGTATTCGACCTCGCTTCAGGATTTCATCAAATACCCATGAAGCCGGAAGACTCACCAAAAACAGCATTTTCTACGCCTCATGGACATTACGAATTTGTTAGGATGCCGTTTGGACTTTGTAACGCACCAGCTACGTTCCAACGTCTGATGGACCACACTCTTACGGGACTCCAGGGCACGGAAATCTTCGTGTATTTGGACGACATCGTCCTTTACGCGAGCTCCCTCACCGAACATTTAATAAAATTTAAGAAACTCGCCTATCGTCTCCGCGAAGCGAACCTTAAACTGCAACCTTCCAAGTGCAAATTTTTACATAAGGAAGTTGCATACTTGGGTCACGTGATCACCGAGGAAGGGGTAAAACCGGATCAACAGAAGATTCAAGCCGTCCGTAACTACCCAGCACCTCGCACACCCAAAGGAATTAAAGAATTCCTTGGATTAACCGGTTATTACCGAAGATTTATCCCAGACTTTTCTAAGGTTGCTCGCCCGTTGACCCAACTTTTGAAGAAAGACACAACATTTAATTGGGGACCGTCCCAGCAAACTGCTTTCGACCACTTAAGGTCAGCCTTGCAAACAGAACCTATCCTACAATATCCGAATTTTAACCTGGAATTCCACGTCACTACTGATGCCTCCGAATACGCCATCGGAGGAATATTAAGTCAGGCTATTGACGAAAAAGAGCTACCAATTGCTTACGCGTCCCGTCTTTTAAACAAAGCGGAAATCAATTACGCGACTATAGAAAAGGAACTCCTAGCAATAGTTTATTGTGTCAGATACTTCCGTCCTTACCTTTATGGGAGGAAATTTATTTTATATACCGACCACCAACCTTTAGTTTGGTTACACAGGGTAAAGGACCCGACGTCGCGACTCGTTAGGTGGCGCCTAAAATTAGCGGAATACGACTATGACATTCGATATCAACCGGGAAAAAGCAACAAACTTGCTGACGCCTTATCCCGTAATCCACCTACGGCGGAGACATGCCCCATACGACCACGAGAGGAAAATGACGATGACTGGGAAGATCTGCCCCCGCCTAAACGAGGCCCAGGGAGACCTCGGGGCTCCCAAGCGTCCACCTCCACACAAAAATCTACAAGTAAAATTCGCCACAGAACGGCTCCTACGAGGACGCAACCACGCCGAAAGGTACGCAAGGACCTGACGCCGATAATAGCGCCACCGGATTCCCCGTCGCTAAATCTACCAGAAGCAGGAAATACTACAGAAGAAGAAACCCAGGTAGCAGAAGAGGAACCTGCAGAGGAGCCGTATTCGGTTATCTCGTTTCCAGAATCGCCAGCACCGCCGGAACAAGATGACTCAGATTCCGATGTGGCATCAAACGCTTCACATGAATCAACATCGGACTCGGAATCATCGATAATCGAGACAAACGATCCTCCGGAACCAGCCTACGAAGCAGACCCTGATAAGGACCTCAGGATAACGCCAGTAATCAGTCGCGACCCGTTGTCCCTTCGAAAAGAAACGCTCGTATTCTTTTTAAGCGCCGATGGGAAAACTTGCGACGATGGCGCGAAACAACTGCAGGAAGCGGGAATCCTGCCAATAACAAAAGACCTCACACTAGGCAGGGCACACGTAACATTCAACAAGGGCCAAATTCTCATCGGGTTAGTTATTAAGGAAACGCAAAATACGCCTTTAGTCACTACCACATGGGGCGAAACCCTTTCTTCCCTTAGAAATGTAGTACGTGAGCTCATAATATATTCTTTCAGTATAGCTAAAACTACTAGTATCGATCAGTTAAGCTGGCAAGATATTATTACAGATATTCTCGAAACCCTCGACGAAGAAGACATTAGTATCACGATATGTTTACAAATAGTCCGCATCCCGAAGGATGCGGAACGACGAAACATTATTATGGAGAATCATGCATCCGCATTAGCCGGCCATAAAGGAGTGACCAAAACATATAACCGTATTCGTCACTACTATTTTTGGAAAGGCATGAAGAAAGCCGTGGAAGATTTCGTCCGAAACTGCGAGGACTGCCAACGAAAGAAACTAGTGCGTGTAAAAACCAGACAACCAATGATCCTTACCGATACTCCTGGACGCGCCTTCGATAAAGTTGCGTTAGATATAGTAGGGCCGTTACCTACTACAAGAATGGGGAATACCTACATTCTAACAATGCAGGATTTACTAACAAAATACTTCGTGTGCGAACCCCTTAAACAATCCACAGCGATAAAAATTGCAGACGCATTTATAAAACGATTTATTTGTCAATTCGGAGCTCCTAGAGCCATCCTCACTGACCAAGGAGCAAATCTCACCGGTAATTTCATGAAAGCTATCGCGCAGAAATTTAAAATCGAACAATTTCGAACCACAGCCTTTCACCCGCAAACAAACGGCTCTCTAGAACGATCGCACCTCGTATTAACCGAATATTTAAAGATGTTTATAAGTAGGTACAGCGACTGGGACGAATGGACTGAAATGGCCGCGTTCTCTTATAATACCAGCGTCCACGAGGGCACTGGTTACACTCCACACGAGCTAGTATTCGGGAAAATAGCCCGGGTACCCAGTCAGAAACGGGTGCCCGAAGATTTTGAAAATGAAACTTACAACCACTACCTGTCCAAATTAAGTACGAGGCTACAAGAACTGCAAATCGCTGCAGCTGAAAAGTTGAATCAGTCCAAGCTTCGTTACAAAAAATATTATGATAGACATATAAACGAAGAGACCTTCAAACCGGGTGACCCTGTCTTTGTATTAATAGAACCGAGAAAAGGGAAATTTGGCGACCAATACTCTGGTCCCCACACTATATTAGAGGTGATTCCCTCTCAGAATCTCAGAATATCATGGAAGGGAAAAAGTAAAATCATCCATGCGAACAAAGCGCGTCTTGGCCACTTACGCGAGAATCCAAGTTGACCCCTTTATCAAACCAAACATACTAATCCTACTTTATCTTAGATCGTTAAAAGTTAACGCACAGGGAAGCATGCCCCATAGGCGGACCGCTATAGCGGGCCAACCCCACCATTTCGGGGGGGGCCAGAAAAGGAGGCTCTCCCGCATGCGGTGGCGGCGCCGAAGGAACACCCTGGCGGGAAGGAGCAATTCTCCTCTCCTCCCAAGGGTCATCGCCGACACCGTAGTCAGGGAAGCTGAGACTCGCCTGGAAAACCTCCTCAGGGAGGCAGATCCCCACGCGGAGGCTATCCTCAGGGAGGCAGACACATCCATGGAGGTCGTCGATCTCACCGACTCCCCTGCCCCTACACCCATCGACTGGGTAACCCTTATGGAGGCGATCACGCCTCCACTCCCGCAACGCGCCCCAAGGGCAATACATGCACCTCCTCCCCGACCCAGCAATACCCCTTTCCCCTCTATAATTCCTCCAAATCCAGGTGTAGTGGAAATCCTGGACACGGCGTCAGCCATCAGAGTCCCTGACACCAGGGAACTGACGCCGGAGTTTCTAAGGTGGTTCAATGACCAATATCAAGATGGTCATAACCTCGCGTACATCCTGGAGGATGTCACCTTTTCCACCCTTTCCTATTCATATCCCCCTTAAACTTCTTGTATATATATATGTAAATAGTCCCTTATAAATACATCCCTTAAACGTTTTTTCTTTCTTTTTATGTATATGTATTTACCAAAAGCCCTTTTGGCAGATAATTTTGTTTTCTTTCTTTGTTTTTTGAATAATCACATTTTATTTTTTTTTCCTCCAAAGAATTATTTTGTTTGACACTGCGACGAGCAGGACCAATAACTTCAAAATCCACCTTTGCTCCTTACGGTGAAGAAATGCAGGCATTTCTTCATATAAGGGGGGAGGTGTGACGCCCCAAGATTTTTCGCGCGCGGTTACTTCAACTCATTTATAAATCTATATACAAATCCGCTCAAATCTTCCCCAAAACCTCAATTCTTACCCCTTTTCCATGACCACGGCCGCCTTGGCGATGTACCTTAGCGGTCCCCATCTCAAGACGGTCAATCATTAAATCTCCTTCCCTTATTCGCCCAACGCGGCACAAATTCCTCTCTTACGTCAAATCTAAACAAGTCCCTCGCCCCACAAATATCTTAAATCGAGACCACGTCTCACACCCTCTCAATGACCAAAGCAGTCAAACCCTCCGACGTCCCTTTCCTATTAAAACACCCAAAATCCATTCGAGGAGTTGAGCAAATCAAAATCCTATGTATAAAAACCCCGGAAGCATAGATGCGAATCCAAATATAGATCAACCTTTGGTCCCTACAAAAAACCCCAAAAGTTACTGCGACGCATGTTCCTAATTAGGTCAAGGTGCATACTGCGCACCCCCCTTCATACTGTAAAATATTATATAAGCAGGGCAAAGTCCATACCGCGGGTACACCCCACAACCCCTTGCAAAATCATATAAATACAAGGGCCCGGAGACAGAAGTCCTCTTTCGACGAAATTCCTTTGCCGAAGGAAAGCTAATTACTCGAAACCATTTAAGGTCTCGCTGATCAAAGTATCATTTAAAATAAATTCAAACACCATCAACCATCAAGTATCGTAAGAGATTATAACTACTATTAATACCACGGTATATCACCATCATCTATGACAATTGTTCACATTCTTATTGTTTCATATTGTTTCACATTACAACGCTTATTGCGTTTATATTATCTTGTATTGCTATTCACATTATTTCGTATTGCAAAGCTTATTGCGCTCATATTATCGTGTATTGCTGTTTGCATTGCTTATTAACGCCTATTGCGTAAATCATTCTATCTTATTAATATATATATCTTGTATTTCATGTTCATATTCATAACTCATAACCATTATATACATGCTATGTTCATCGCCTATCCATTATTATAAAACGTAACTATCTGCACAACGATAGTGCATTATATATTATCAAAACTATAAAGTGAATAAACAGTTTTACTTTAAATCTGTTACGAATTATTTGTGTCAATCCTTCGGCTACGAAGATCCCGAAATCCAAACAGGCTGCCGGAACAGCTGATTCCGGGCAACGACCGCAGAAAGCGTCACGGTGTTTACTAAACTTACTTACGCATAGGTTTCGCTTAACCGTATGACTAGTCAAATCTCGCGAAGTATTACATGTGTCTTTTACGATAATGCAGCGGTAAATCCGATTACCTAAGCAAACCAAAACAAGTGCTCTAACGGGTGTCTCTCCAATACAAACCAGTTCATTTAAACCTTCCCTGGTCGATTAGTGTGCAGAATTAAACATTACTCGCCTGACGTTCAAAAAACGGTTAGTGTGCAGAATTAAACATTTCTCGCCTGTCAGTCCCAAATCCATTAGTGCGTAGAATTTCACATTTCTCTCCCGCCTTCTACCTAAATCCTCAGTGTGCAGAATTGAACATTGCTCGCCTGACTCTCCTTGCATTCTCAGTGTGCAGAATTAAACATTACTCGCCTGCCGTTCGATACGATTAGTGTGCAGAATTTCACATTTCTCGCCTGACGTTCGAAATGGTTAGTGTGCAGAATTGAACATTGCTCGCCTGACTTTCCCTAAATCCTCAGTGTGCAGAATTAAACATTACTCGCCTGCCGTTCGATACGATTAGTGTGCAGAATTTCACATTTCTCGCCTGACGTTCGAAATGGTTAGTGTGCAGAATTGAACATTGCTCGCCTGACTTTCCCTAAATCCTCAGTGTGCAGAATTAAACATTACTCGCCTGCCATTCGAAACAATTAGTGTGCAGAATTTCACATTTCTCGCCTGACGCTCGAAATGGTTAGTGTGCAGAATTGAATATTGCTCGCCTGACCTTCCCTAATCTTCAATCCCCTGAATCTAACATTCTCCCGGCCGTTCGAGACGATTAGCGTGCAGAATTTCACATTTCTCGCCTGACAATCGAAAAGGCTGGTGTACAGAATTACGTCGTCAAATACCTGATTTCCTCGCCTCCCGGTGCGCTGAACTATAGATCAGCGCCTGGAATTTATGTAAAAACCCCTTTGTCATTTGTCCCATTAAATCCATAACCCGGGACGTGACAAAATTTTTGGTGACAGCGGTGGGATGTCGGTGGATTGTGCTGCGATCCGAGGACGGATCTTCCCGGTAGGGGGGGAGGTGTGACGTCCCGACCCCACCACGCGACTTAGTGTCAACGAGCGTCACCAGAGGTCTCCAATCAATCCTTCTCGCTAGTCCTTACTCTCAATATCATTCGTATATATACAAGTTCCAAAATCATATCCTCTGTGTCCCCGTGCGTGTCTAGGGCAGGGGTCGTCAGCTGTAGCCCTACTGATGAGTCTGGCTGACGATCCCAAGACGAAACACACCTCTTCTTTTCCTCCTCGATCCCAAAAAGCCAATCCACCTGCCCCGCACAGTTACTCCATAGTGGCGTTACCGGGCCGGCCTTAGGGTTTACGGTGCGTCGGAGGCGACGGGGCAAGAACTCCCATCTCGTACAGAATGTTCCGGCAATTCTGGACGTGACATTCACTTAGATTCTTTTGGATTTTCTTAAGATTTTTCGGAGGAAAATCTGAAATTGATGAAATTTTGGTGAAATTGAATTAAATCTTTTTAGTTACAGATGCAGCATTAAAGTAAATTAAGTTGATATTCACTTCGATTACTTTGGATTTTCATAAGATTTTTAGTAGGAGGAGCTGAAATTGAAAAAATTTGGGTGAAATTAAATTAAATCTTTTTGAATTTTTTTCTGATTTTTAGTTACAGATGCAGAATTTGAGTAAATTTAGTAGATATTCACTTCGATTCCTTTGGCTTTTCATAAGATTTTTAGTAGAAGGAGCTGAAATTGAAGAAATTTTGGCGAAATTAAATTAAATCTTTTTGAATTTTTTTATGATTTTTAGTTACAGATGCAGAATTTGAGTAAATTTAGTAGATATTCACTTCGATTCCTTTGGCTTTTCATAAGATTTTTAGTAGAAGGAGCTGAAATTGAAGAATTTTTGGCGAAATTAAATTAAATCTTTTTGAATTTTTTTCCGATTTTTAGTTAAAGGTGCAGAATTTGAGTAAATTTAGTTGATATTCACTTAGATTCTTTTGGATTTTCTTAAGATTTTTAGGAGGAAAAGCTGAAATTGATGAAATTGTTGTGAAATTAAATTAAATCTTTTTTCATTTTTTTTATGATTTTTAGTTACAGATGCAGAATTTGAGTAAATTTAGTAGATATTCACATCGATTCCGTTGGCTTTTCATAAGATTTTTAGTAGAAGGAGCTGAAATTGAAGAAATTTTGGCGAAATTAAATTAAATCTTTTTGAATTTTTTTCCGATTTTTAGTTAAAGGTGCAGAATTTGAGTAAATTTAGTTGATATTCACTTAGATTCTTTTGGATTTTCTTAAGATTTTTCGGAGGAAAATCTGAAATTGATGAAATTTTGGTGAAATTGAATTAAATCTTTTTAGTTACAGATGCAGCATTAAAGTAAATTAAGTTGATATTCACTTCGATTACTTTGGATTTTCATAAGATTTTTAGTAGGAGGAGCTGAAATTGAAAAAATTTGGGTGAAATTAAATTAAATCTTTTTGAATTTTTTTATGATTTTTAGTTACACATGCAGAATTTGAGTAAATTTAGTAGATATTCACTTCGATTCCTTTGGCTTTTCATAAGATTTTTAGTAGAAGGAGCTGAAATTGAAGAAATTTTGGCGAAATTAAATTAAACCTTTTTGAATTTTTTTCCGATTTTTAGTTAAAGGTGCAGAATTTGAGTAAATTTAGTTGATATTCACTTAGATTCTTTTGGATTTTCTTAAGATTTTTAGTAGGAGGAACTGAAATTGAAAAAATTTTGGTGAAATTGAATTAAATCTTTTTGAAATTTTTTATGATTTTTAGTTACAGATGCAGAATTTGAGTAAATATAGTAGATATTCACATCGATTCCTTTGGCTTTTCATAAGATTTTTAGTAGAAGGAGCTGAAATTGAAGAAATTTTTGTGAAATTAAATTAAATCTTTTTGAATTTTTATTTGATTTTTAGTTAAAGGTGCAGAATTTGAGTAAATTTAGTTGATATTCACTTCGATTACTTTGGATTTTCATAAGATTTTTAGTAGAAGGAGCTGAAATTGAAGAAATTTGGGTGAAATTAAATTAAATCTTTTTGAATTTTTTTATGATTTTTAGTTAAAGGTGCAGAATTTCAGTAAATTTAGTTGATATTCACTTAGATTCTTTTGGATTTTCTTAAGATTTTTAGTAGGAGGAACTGAAATTGGAAAAATTTTGGTGAAATTGAATTAAATCTTTTTGCAATTTTTTATGATTTTTAGTTACAGATGCAGCATTAGAGTAAATTCAGTTGATATTTACTTCGATTCCTTTGGATTTTCATAAGATTTTTAGTAGAAGGAGCTGAAATTGAAGAAATTTTGGCGAAATTAAATTAAATCTTTTTGAATTTTTTTCCGATTTTTAGTTAAAGGTGCAGAATTTGAGTAAATTTAGTTGATATTCACTTCGATTACTTTGGATTTTCATAAGATTTTTAGTAGAAGGAGCTGCAATTGAAGCAATGTTGGCGAAATTAAATTAAATTTTTTTGAAATTTTTTATGACTTTTAGTTACAGATGCAGAATTTGAGTAAATTTAGTAGATATTCACTTAGATTCTTTTGGATTTTCTTAAGATTTTTAGGAGGAAAAGCTGAAATTGATGAAATTTTTGTGAAATTAAATTAAATCTTTTTCCATTTTTTTTATGATTGTTAGTTAAAGGTGCAGAATTTGAGTAAATTTAGTTGATATTCACTTCGATTCCTTTGGTTTTTCATAAGATTTTTAGTAGAAGGAGCTGAAATTGAAGAAATTTGGGTGAAATTAAATTAATTCTTTTTGAATTTTTTTATGATTTTTAGTTACAGATGCAGAATTTGAGTAAATTTTGTTGATATTCACTTCGATTACTTTGGATTCTCATAAGATTTTTAGTAGAAGGAGCTGCAATTGAAGCAATTTTGGCGAAATTAAATTAAATTTTTTTGAAATTTTTTATGATTTTTAGTTACAGATGCAGAATTTGAGTAAATTTAGTAGATATTCACTTCGATTCCTTTGGTTTTTCATAAGATTTTTAGTAGAAGGAGCTGAAATTGAAGAAATTTTAGTGAAATTAAATGAAATCTTTTTGCATTTTTTTACGATTTTTAGTTAAAGGTGCAGAATTTGAGTAAATTTAGTTGATATTCACTTAGATTCTTTTGGATTTTCTTAAGATTTTTCGGAGGAAAATTTGAAATTGATGAAATTTTGGTGAAATTGAATTAAATCTTTTTAGTTACAGATGCAGCATTAGAGTAAATTAAGTTGATATTCACTTCGATTCCTTTGGATTTTCATAAGATTTTTAGTTGGAGGAGCTGAAATTGAAAAAATTTGGGTGAAATTAAATTAAATCTTTTTGAATTTTTTTCCGATTTTTAGTTAAAGGTGCAGAATTTGAGTAAATTTAGTTGATATTCACTTAGATTCTTTTGGATTTTCTTAAGATTTTTAGTAGGAGGAACTGAAATTGAAAAAATTTTGGTGAAATTGAATTAAATCTTTTTGAAATTTTTTATGATTTTTAGTTACAGATGCAGAATTTGAGTAAATTTAGTAGATATTCACATCGATTCCTTTGGCTTTTCATAAGATTTTTAGTAGAAGGAGCTGAAATTGAAGAAATTTGGGTGAAATTAAATTAAATCTTTTTGAATTTTTTTATGATTTTTAGTTACAGATGCAGAATTTGAGTAAATTTTGTTGATATTCACTTCGATTACTTTGGATTCTCATAAGATTTTTAGTAGAAGGAGCTGCAATTGAAGCAATTTTGGCGAAATTGAATTAAATCTTTTTGAAATTTTTTATGATTTTTAGTTACAGATGCAGCATTAGAGTAAATTAAGTTGATATTTACTTCGATTCCTTTGGATTTTCATAAGATTTTTAGTTCGAGGAGCTGAAATTGAAAAAATTTGGGTGAAATTAAATTATAGCTTTTTGAATTTTTTTATGATTTTTAGTTACAGATGCAGCATTAGAGTAAATTAAGTTGATATTCACTTCGATTACTTTGGATTTTCATAAGATTTTTAGTAGGAGGAGCTGAAATTGAAAAAATTTGGGTGAAATTAAATTAAATCTTTTTGAATTTTTTTATGATTTTTAGTTACAGATGCAGAATTTGAGTAAATTTAGTAGATATTCACTTCGATTCCTTTGGCTTTTCATAAGATTTTTAGTAGAAGGAGCTGAAATTGAAGAAATTTTGGCGAAATTAAATTAAATCTTTTTCCATTTTTTTTATGATTGTTAGTTAAAGGTGCAGAACTTGAGTAAATTTAGTTGATATTCACTTCGATTCCTTTGGTTTTTCATAAGATTTTTCGGAGGAAAAGCTGAAATTGATGAAATTTTGTGAAATTAAATTAAATCTTTTTCCATTTTTTTTATGATTTTTAGTTAAAGGTGCAGAATTTGAGTAAATTTAGTTGATATTCACTTCGATTCTTTTGGATTTTCTTAAGATTTTTAGTAGGAGGAACTGAAATTGGAAAAATTTTGGTGAAATTGAATTAAATCTTTTTGCAATTTTTTATGATTTTTAGTTACAGATGCAGCATTAGAGTAAATTAAGTTGATATTTACTTCGATTCCTTTGGATTTTCATAAGATTTTTAGTTGGAGGAGCTGAAATTGAAAAAATTTGGGTGAAATTAAATTATAGCTTTTTGAATTTTTTATGATTTTTAGTTACAGATGCAGCATTAGAGTAAATTAAGTTGATATTCACTTCGATTACTTTGGATTTTCATAAGATTTTTAGTAGGAGGAGCTGAAATTGAAAAAATTTGGGTGAAATTAAATTAAATCTTTTTGAATTTTGTTATGATTTTTAGTTACAGATGCAGAATTTGAGTAAATTTAGTAGATATTCACTTCGATTCCTTTGGCTTTTCATAAGATTTTTAGTAGAAGGAGCTGAAATTGAAGAAATTTTGGCGAAATTAAATTAAATCTTTTTGAATTTTTTTCCGATTTTTAGTTAAAGGTGCAGAATTTGAGTAAATTTAGTTGATATTCACTTCGATTACTTTGGATTTCCATAAGATTTTTAGTAGAAGGAGCTGCAATTGAAGCAATTTTGGCGAAATTAAATTAAATTTTTTTGAAATTTTTTATGACTTTTAGTTACAGATGCAGAATTTGAGTAAATTTAGTAGATATTCACTTAGATTCTTTTGGATTTTCTTAAGATTTTTAGGAGGAAAAGCTGAAATTGATGAAATTTTTGTGAAATTAAATTAAATCTTTTTCCATTTTTTTTTATGATTTTTAGTTAAAGGTGCAGAATTTGAGTAAATTTAGTTGATATTCACTTCGATTCCTTTGGTTTTTCATAAGATTTTTAGTAGAAGGAGCTGAAATTGAAGAAATTTGGGTGAAATTAAATTAAATCTTTTTGAATTTTTTTATGATTTTTAGTTACAGATGCAGAATTTGAGTAAATTTTGTTGATATTCACTTCGATTACTTTGGATTCTCATAAGATTTTTAGTAGAAGGAGCTGCAATTGAAGCAATTTTGGCGAAATTAAATTAAATTTTTTTGAAATTTTTTATGATTTTTAGTTACGGATGCAGAATTTGAGTAAATTTAGTAGATATTCACTTCGATTCCTTTGGTTTTTCATAAGATTTTTAGTAGAAGGTGCTGAAATTGAAGAAATTTTAGTGAAATTAAATGAAATCTTTTTGCATTTTTTTACGATTTTTAGTTAAAGGTGCAGAATTTGAGTAAATTTAGTTGATATTCACTTAGATTCTTTTGGATTTTCTTAAGATTTTTCGGAGGAAAATCTGAAATTGATGAAATTTTGGTGAAATTGAATTAAATCTTTTTAGTTACAGATGCAGCATTAGAGTAAATTAAGTTGATATTCACTTCGATTCCTTTGGATTTTCATAAGATTTTTAGTTGGAGGAGCTGAAATTGAAAAAATTTGGGTGAAATTAAATTAAATCTTTTTGAATTTTTTTCCGATTTTTAGTTAAAGGTGCAGAATTTGAGTAAATTTAGTTGATATTCACTTAGATTCTTTTGGATTTTCTTAAGATTTTTAGTAGGAGGAACTGAAATTGAAAAAATTTTGGTGAAATTGAATTAAATCTTTTTGAAATTTTTTATGATTTTTAGTTACAGATGCAGAATTTGAGTAAATTTAGTAGATATTCACATCGATTCCTTTGGCTTTTCATAAGATTTTTAGTAGAAGGAGCTGAAATTGAAGAAATTTGGGTGAAATTAAATTAAATCTTTTTGAATTTTTTTATGATTTTTAGTTACAGATGCAGAATTTGAGTAAATTTTGTTGATATTCACTTCGATTACTTTGGATTCTCATAAGATTTTTAGTAGAAGGAGCTGCAATTGAAGCAATTTTGGCGAAATTAAATTAAATTTTTTTGAAATTTTTTATGATTTTTAGTTACAGATGCAGAATTTGAGTAAATTTAGTAGATATTCACTTCGATTCCTTTGGTTTTTCATAAGATTTTTAGTAGAAGGAGCTGAAATTGAAGAAATTTTAGTGAAATTAAATGAAATCTTTTTGCATTTTTTTACGATTTTTAGTTAAAGGTGCAGAATTTGAGTAAATTTAGTTGATATTCACTTAGACTCTTTTGGATTTTCTTAAGATTTTTCGGAGGAAAATCTGAAATTGATGAAATTTTGGTGAAATTGAATTAAATCTTTTTAGTTACAGATGCAGCATTAGAGTAAATTAAGTTGATATTCACTTCGATTCCTTTGGATTTTCATAAGATTTTTAGTTGGAGGAGCTGAAATTGAAAAAATTTGGGTGAAATTAAATTAAATCTTTTTGAATTTTTTTCCGATTTTTAGTTAAAGGTGCAGAATTTGAGTAAATTTAGTTGATATTCACTTAGATTCTTTTGGATTTTCTTAAGATTTTTAGTAGGAGGAACTGAAATTGAAAAAATTTTGGTGAAATTGAATTAAATCTTTTTGAAATTTTTTATGATTTTTAGTTACAGATGCAGAATTTGAGTAAATTTAGTAGATATTCACATCGATTCCTTTGGCTTTTCATAAGATTTTTAGTAGAAGGAGCTGAAATTGAAGAAATTTGGGTGAAATTAAATTAAATCTTTTTGAATTTTTTTATGATTTTTAGTTACAGATGCAGAATTTGAGTAAATTTTGTTGATATTCACTTCGATTACTTTGGATTCTCATAAGATTTTTAGTAGAAGGAGCTGCAATTGAAGCAATTTTGGCGAAATTAAATTAAATTTTTTTGAAATTTTTTATGATTTTTAGTTACATATGCAGAATTTGAGTAAATTTAGTAGATATTCACTTCGATTCCTTTGGTTTTTCATAAGATTTTTAGTAGAAGGAGCTGAAATTGAAGAAATTTTAGTGAAATTAAATGAAATCTTTTTGCATTTTTTTACGATTTTTAGTTAAAGGTGCAGAATTTGAGTAAATTTAGTTGATATTCACTTAGATTCTTTTGGATTTTCTTAAGATTTTTAGTAGGAGGAACTGAAATTGAAAAAATTTTGGTGAAATTGAATTAAATCTTTTTGAAATTTTTTATGATTTTTAGTTACAGATGCAGCATTAGAGTAAATTAAGTTGATATTCACTTCGATTACTTTGGATTTTCATAAGATTTTTAGTAGGAGGAGCTGAAATTGAAAAAATTTGGGCGAAATTAAATTAAATCTTTTTGAATTTTTTTTCCGATTTTTAGTTAAAGGTGCAGAATTTGAGTAAATTTAGTTGATATTCACTTAGATTCTTTTGGATTTTCTTAAGATTTTTAGTAGAAGGAGCTGCAATTGAAGCAATTTTGGCGAAATTAAATTAAATTTTTTTGAAATTTTTTATGATTTTTAGTTACATATGCAGAATTTGAGTAAATTTAGTAGATATTCACTTCGATTCCTTTGGCTTTTCATAAGATTTTTAGTAGAAGGAGCTGCAATTGAAGCAATTTTGGCGAAATTAAATTAAATTTTTTTGAAATTTTTTATGATTTTTAGTTACATATGCAGAATTTGAGTAAATTTAGTTGATATTCACTTAGATTCTTTTGGATTTTCTTAAGATTTTTAGTAGGAGGAACTGAAATTGAAAAAATTTGGGTGAAATTAAATTAAATCTTTTTGAATTTTTTTTATGATTTTTAGTTACAGATGCAGAATTTGAGTAAATTTAGTAGATATTCACTTCGATTCCTTTGGCTTTTCATAAGATTTTTAGAAGGAGGAGCTGAAATTGAAAAAATTTGGGTGAAATTAAATTAAATCTTTTTGAATTTTGTTATGATTTTTAGTTACAGATGCAGAATTTGAGTAAATTTAGTAGATATTCACTTCGATTCCTTTGGCTTTTCATAAGATTTTTAGTAGAAGGAGCTGAAATTGAAGAAATTTTGGCGAAATTAAATTAAATCTTTTTGAATTTTTTTCCGATTTTTAGTTAAAGGTGCAGAATTTGAGTAAATTTAGTTGATATTCACTTCGATTACTTTGGATTTTCATAAGATTTTTAGTAGAAGGAGCTGCAATTGAAGCAATTTTGGCGAAATTAAATTAAATTTTTTTGAAATTTTTTATGACTTTTAGTGACAGATGCAGAATTTGAGTAAATTTAGTAGATATTCACTTAGATTCTTTTGGATTTTCTTAAGATTTTTAGGAGGAAAAGCTGAAATTGATGAAATTTTTGTGAAATTAAATTAAATCTTTTTCCATTTTTTTTATGATTTTTAGTTAAAGGTGCAGAATTTGAGTAAATTTAGTTGATATTCACTTCGATTCTTTTGGATTTATAAGATTTTTAGTAGAAGGAGCTGCAATTGAAGCAATTTTGGCGAAATTAAATTAAATTTTTTTGAAATTTTTTATGACTTTTAGTTACAGATGCAGAATTTGAGTAAATTTAGTAGATATTCACTTAGATTCTTTTGGATTTTCTTAAGATTTTTAGGAGGAAAAGCTGAAATTGATGAAATTTTTGTGAAATTAAATTAAATCTTTTTCCATTTTTTTTATGATTTTTAGTTAAAGGTGCAGAATTTGAGTAAATTTAGTTGATATTCACTTCGATTCCTTTGGTTTTTCATAAGATTTTTAGTAGAAGGAGCTGCAATTGAAGCAATTTTGGCGAAATTAAATTAAATTTTTTTGAAATTTTTTATGATTTTTAGTTACAGATGCAGCATTAGAGTAAATTAAGTTGATATTTACTTCGATTCCTTTGGATTTTCATAAGATTTTTAGTTGGAGGAGCTGAAATTGAAAAAATTTGGGTGAAATTAAATTAAATCTTTTTGAATTTTTTTCCGATTTTTAGTTAAAGGTGCAGAATTTGAGTAAATTTAGTTGATATTCACTTAGATTCTTTTGGATTTTCTTAAGATTTTTAGTGGGAGGAACTGAAATTGAAAAAATTTTGGTGAAATTGAATTAAATCTTTTTGAAATTTTTTATGATTTTTAGTTACAGATGCAGCATTAGAGTAAATTAAGTTGATATTCACTTCGATTACTTTGGATTTTCATAAGATTTTTAGTAGGAGGAGCTGAAATTGAAAAAATTTGGGCGAAATTAAATTAAATCTATTTGAATTTTTTTCCGATTTTTAGTTAAAGGTGCAGAATTTGAGTAAATTTAGTTGATATTCACTTAGATTCTTTTGGATTTTCTTAAGATTTTTAGTAGGAGGAACTGAAATTGAAAAAATTTTGGTGAAATTGAATTAAATCTTTTTGAAATTTTTTATGATTTTTAGTTACAGATGCAGAATTTGAGTAAATTTAGTAGATATTCACATCGATTCCTTTGGCTTTTCATAAGATTTTTAGTAGAAGGAGCTGAAATTGAAGAAATTTTTGTGAAATTAAATTAAATCTTTTTGAATTTTTATTTGATTTTTAGTTAAAGGTGCAGAATTTGAGTAAATTTAGTTGATATTCACTTAGATTCTTTTGGATTTTCTTAAGATTTTTAGTAGGAGGAACTGAAATTGAAAAAATTTGGGTGAAATTAAATTAAATCTTTTTTAATTTTTTTTATGATTTTTAGTTACAGATGCAGAATTTGTGTAAATTTAGTAGATATTCACTTCGATTCCTTTGGCTTTTCATAAGATTTTTAGATGGAGGAGCTGAAATTGAAAAAATTTGGGTGAAATTAAATTAAATCTTTTTGAATTTTGTTATGATTTTTAGGTACAGATGCAGAATTTGAGTAAATTTAGTAGATATTCACTTCGATTCCTTTGGCTTTTCATAAGATTTTTAGTAGAAGGAGCTGAAATTGAAGAAATTTTGGCGAAATTAAATTAAATCTTTTTGAATTTTTTTCCGATTTTTAGTTAAAGGTGCAGAATTTGAGTAAATTTAGTTGATATTCACTTCGATTACTTTGGATTTTCATAAGATTTTTAGTAGAAGGAGCTGCAATTGAAGCAATTTTGGCGAAATTAAATTAAATTTTTTTGAAATTTTTTATGATTTTTAGATAAAGGTGCAGAATTTGAGTAAATTTAGTAGATATTCACTTAGATTCTTTTGGATTTTCTTAAGATTTTTAGGAGGAAAAGCTGAAATTGATGAAATTTTTGTGAAATTAAATTAAATCTTTTTCCATTTTTTTTTATGATTTTTAGTTAAAGGTGCAGAATTTGAGTAAATTTAGTTGACATTCACTTCGATTCTTTTGGATTTTCTTAAGATTTTTAGTAGGAGGAACTGAAATTGGAAAAATTTTGGTGAAATTGAATTAAATCTTTTTGAAATTTTTTATGATTTTTAGTTACAGATGCAGCATTAGAGTAAATTAAGTTGATATTTACTTCGATTCCTTTGGATTTTCATAAGATTTTTAGTTGGAGGAGCTGAAATTGAAAAAATTTGGGTGAAATTAAATTAAATCTTTTCGCATTTTTTTACGATTTTTAGTTAAAGGTGCAGAATTTGAGTAAATTTAGTTGATATTCACTTAGATTCTTTTGGATTTTCTTAAGATTTTTAGTAGGAGGAACTGAAATTGAAAAAATTTTTGTGAAATTGAATTAAATCTTTTTGAAATTTTTTATGATTTTTAGTTACAGATGCAGCATTAGAGTAAATTAAGTTGATATTCACTTCGATTACTTTGGATTTTCATAAGATTTTTAGTAGGAGGAGCTGAAATTGAAAAAATTTGGGCGAAATTAAATTAAATCTTTTTTAATTTTTTTCCGATTTTTAGTTAAAGGTGCAGAATTTGAGTAAATTTAGTTGATATTCACTTAGATTCTTTTGGATTTTCTTAAGATTTTTAGTAGGAGGAACTGAAATTGAAAAAATTTTGGTGAAATTGAATTAAATCTTTTTGAATTTTTTTATGATTTTTAGTTACAGATGCAGAATTTGAGTAAATTTAGTAGATATTCACATCGATTCCTTTGGCTTTTCATAAGATTTTTAGTAGAAGGAGCTGAAATTGAAGAAATTTTGGCGAAATTAAATTAAATCTTTTTGAATTTTTTTCCGATTTTTAGTTAAAGGTGCAGAATTTGAGTAAATTTAGTTGATATTCACTTAGATTCTTTTGGATTTTCATAAGATTTTTCGGAGGAAAAGCTGAAATTGATGAAATTTTTGTGAAATTAAATTAAATCTTTTTTCATTTTTTTTATGATTTTTAGTTACAGATGCAGAATTTGAGTAAATTTAGTAGATATTCACATCGATTCCTTTGGCTTTTCATAAGATTTTTAGTAGAAGGACCTGAAATTGAAGAAATTTTGGCGAAATTAAATTAAATCTTTTTGAATTTTTTTCCGATTTTTAGTTAAAGGTGCAGAACTTGAGTAAATTTAGTTGATATTCACTTCGATTACTTTGGATTTTCATAAGATTTTTAGTAGAAGGAGCTGCAATTGAAGCAATTTTGGCGAAATTAAATTAAATTTTTTTGAAATTTTTTATGACTTTTAGTTACAGATGCAGAATTTGAGTAAATTTAGTAGATATTCACTTAGATTCTTTTGGATTTTCTTAAGATTTTTAGGAGGAAAAGCTGAAATTGATGAAATTTTTGTGAAATTAAATTAAATCTTTTTCCATTTTTTTTATGATTGTTAGTTAAAGGTGCAGAATTTGAGTAAATTTAGTTGATATTCACTTCGATTCCTTTGGTTTTTCATAAGATTTTTAGTAGAAGGAGCTGCAATTGAAGCAATTTTGGCGAAATTAAATTAAATTTTTTTGAAATTTTTTATGATTTTTAGTTACAGATGCAGAATTTGAGTAAATTTAGTAGATATTCACATCGATTCCTTTGGCTTTTCATAAGATTTTAGTAGAAGGACCTGAAATTGAAGAAATTTTAGTGAAATTAAATTAAATCTTTTTGAAATTTTTTATGATTTTTAGATAAAGGTGCAGAATTTGAGTAAATTTAGTAGATATTCACTTAGATTCTTTTGGATTTTCTTAAGATTTTTAGGAGGAAAAGCTGAAATTGATGAAATTTTTGTGAAATTAAATTAAATCTTTTTCCATTTTTTTTATGATTTTTAGTTAAAGGTGCAGAATTTGAGTAAATTTAGTTGATATTCACTTCGACTCTTTTGGATTTTCTTAAGATTTTTAGTAGGAGGAACTGAAATTGGAAAAATTTTGGTGAAATTTAATTAAATCTTTTTGAAATTTTTTATGATTTTTAGTTACAGATGCAGCATTAGAGTAAATTAAGTTGATATTTACTTCGATTCCTTTGGATTTTCATAAGATTTTTAGTTGGAGGAGCTGAAATTGAAAAAATTTGGGTGAAATTAAATTAAATCTTTTTGAATTTTTTTCCGATTTTTAGTTAAAGGTGCAGAATTTGAGTAAATTTAGTTGATATTCACTTAGATTCTTTTGGATTTTCATAAGATTTTTCGGAGGAAAAGCTGAAATTGATGAAATTGTTGTGAAATTAAATTAAATCTTTTTTCATTTTTTTTATGATTTTTAGTTACAGATGCAGAATTTGAGTAAATTTAGTAGATATTCACATCGATTCCGTTGGCTTTTCATAAGATTTTTAGTAGAAGGAGCTGAAATTGAAGAAATTTTGGCGAAATTAAATTAAATCTTTTTGAATTTTTTTCCGATTTTTAGTTAAAGGTGCAGAATTTGAGTAAATTTAGTTGATATTCACTTCGATTACTTTGGATTTTCATAAGATTTTTAGTAGAAGGAGCTGCAATTGAAGCAATTTTGGCGAAATTAAATTAAATTTTTTTGAAATTTTTTATGACTTTTAGTTACAGATGCAGAATTTGAGTAAATTTAGTAGATATTCACTTAGATTCTTTTGGATTTTCTTAAGATTTTTAGGAGGAAAAGCTGAAATTGATGAAATTTTTGTGAAATTAAATTAAATCTTTTTCCATTTTTTTTATGATTGTTAGTTAAAGGTGCAGAATTTGAGTAAATTTAGTTGATATTCACTTCGATTCCTTTGGTTTTTCATAAGATTTTTAGTAGAAGGAGCTGCAATTGAAGCAATTTTGGCGAAATTAAATTAAATTTTTTTGAAATTTTTTATGATTTTTAGTTACAGATGCAGAATTTGAGTAAATTTAGTAGATATTCACTTCGATTCCTTTGGTTTTTCATAAGATTTTTAGTAGAAGGAGCTGAAATTGAAGAAATTTTAGTGAAATTAAATGAAATCTTTTTGCATTTTTTTACGATTTTTAGTTAAAGGTGCAGAATTTGAGTAAATTTAGTTGATATTCACTTAGATTCTTTTGGATTTTCTTAAGATTTTTCGGAGGAAAATTTGAAATTGATGAAATTTTGGTGAAATTGAATTAAATCTTTTTAGTTACAGATGCAGCATTAGAGTAAATTAAGTTGATATTCACTTCGATTCCTTTGGATTTTCATAAGATTTTTAGTTGGAGGAGCTGAAATTGAAAAAATTTGGGTGAAATTAAATTAAATCTTTTTGAATTTTTTTCCGATTTTTAGTTAAAGGTGCAGAATTTGAGTAAATTTAGTTGATATTCACTTAGATTCTTTTGGATTTTCTTAAGATTTTTAGTAGGAGGAACTGAAATTGAAAAAATTTTGGTGAAATTGAATTAAATCTTTTTGAAATTTTTTATGATTTTTAGTTACAGATGCAGAATTTGAGTAAATTTAGTAGATATTCACATCGATTCCTTTGGCTTTTCATAAGATTTTTAGTAGAAGGAGCTGAAATTGAAGAAATTTGGGTGAAATTAAATTAAATCTTTTTGAATTTTTTTATGATTTTTAGTTACAGATGCAGAATTTGAGTAAATTTTGTTGATATTCACTTCGATTACTTTGGATTCTCATAAGATTTTTAGTAGAAGGAGCTGCAATTGAAGCAATTTTGGCGAAATTAAATTAAATTTTTTTGAAATTTTTTATGATTTTTAGTTACAGATGCAGAATTTGAGTAAATTTAGTAGATATTCACTTCGATTCCTTTGGCTTTTCATAAGATTTTTAGTAGAAGGAGCTGAAATTGAAGAAATTTTAGTGAAATTAAATGAAATCTTTTTGCATTTTTTTACGATTTTTAGTTAAAGGTGCAGAATTTGAGTAAATTTAGTTGATATTCACTTAGATTCTTTTGGATTTTCTTAAGATTTTTAGTAGGAGGAACTGAAATTGAAAAAATTTTGGTGAAATTGAATTAAATCTTTTTGAAATTTTTTATGATTTTTAGTTACAGATGCAGCATTAGAGTAAATTAAGTTGATATTCACTTCGATTACTTTGGATTTTCATTAGATTTTTAGTAGAAGGAGCTGAAATTGAAGAAATTTTAGTGAAATTAAATGAAATCTTTTTGCATTTTTTTACGATTTTTAGTTAAAGGTGCAGAATTTGAGTAAATTTAGTTGATATTCACTTAGATTCTTTTGGATTTTCTTAAGATTTTTAGTAGGAGGAACTGAAATTGAAAAAATTTTGGTGAAATTGAATTAAATCTTTTTGAAATTTTTTATGATTTTTAGTTACAGATGCAGCATTAGAGTAAATTAAGTTGATATTCACTTCGATTACTTTGGATTTTCATAAGATTTTTAGTAGGAGGAGCTGAAATTGAAAAAATTTGGGCGAAATTAAATTAAATCTTTTTGAATTTTTTTCCTATTTTTAGTTAAAGGTGCAGAATTTGAGTAAATTTAGTTGATATTCACTTAGATTCTTTTGGATTTTCTTAAGATTTTTAGTAGGAGGAACTGAAATTGAAAAAATTTTGGTGAAATTGAATTAAATCTTTTTGAAATTTTTTATGATTTTTAGTTACAGATGCAGAATTTGAGTAAATTTAGTAGATATTCACATCGATTCCTTTGGCTTTTCATAAGATTTTTAGTAGAAGGAGCTGAAATTGAAGAAATTTTTGTGAAATTAAATTATAGCTTTTTGAATTTTTTTATGATTTTTAGTTACAGATGCAGCATTAGAGTAAATTAAGTTGATATTCACTTCGATTACTTTGGATTTTCATAAGATTTTTAGTAGGAGGAGCTGAAATTGAAAAAATTTGGGTGAAATTAAATTAAATCTTTTTGAATTTTGTTATGATTTTTAGTTACAGATGCAGAATTTGAGTAAATTTAGTAGATATTCACTTCGATTCCTTTGGCTTTTCATAAGATTTTTAGTAGAAGGAGCTGAAATTGAAGAAATTTGGGTGAAATTAAATTAAATCTTTTTGAATTTTTTTATGATTTTTAGTTACAGATGCAGAATTTGAGTAAATTTTGTTGATATTCACTTCGATTACTTTGGATTCTCATAAGATTTTTAGTAGAAGGAGCTGCAATTGAAGCAATTTTGGCGAAATTAAATTAAATTTTTTTGAAATTTTTTATGATTTTTAGTTACAGATGCAGAATTTGAGTAAATTTAGTAGATATTCACTTCGATTCCTTTGGTTTTTCATAAGATTTTTAGTAGAAGGAGCTGAAATTGATGAAATTTTTGTGAAATTAAATTAAATCTTTTTCCATTTTTTTTATGATTGTTAGTTAAAGGTGCAGAATTTGAGTAAATTTAGTTGATATTCACTTCGATTCCTTTGGTTTTTCATAAGATTTTTAGTAGAAGGAGCTGCAATTGAAGCAATTTTGGCGAAATTAAATTAAATTTTTTTGAAATTTTTTATGATTTTTAGTTACAGATGCAGAATTTGAGTAAATTTAGTAGATATTCACATCGATTCCTTTGGCTTTTCATAAGATTTTAGTAGAAGGACCTGAAATTGAAGAAATTTTGGTGAAATTAAATTAAATCTTTTTGAAATTTTTTATGATTTTTAGATAAAGGTGCAGAATTTGAGTAAATTTAGTAGATATTCACTTAGATTCTTTTGGATTTTCTTAAGATTTTTAGGAGGAAAAGCTGAAATTGATGAAATTTTTGTGAAATTAAATTAAATCTTTTTCCATTTTTTTTATGATTTTTAGTTAAAGGTGCAGAATTTGAGTAAATTTAGTTGATATTCACTTCGACTCTTTTGGATTTTCTTAAGATTTTTAGTAGGAGGAACTGAAATTGGAAAAATTTTGGTGAAATTTAATTAAATATTTTTTAAATTTTTTATGATTTTTAGTTACAGATGCAGCATTAGAGTAAATTAAGTTGATATTTACTTCGATTCCTTTGGATTTTCATAAGATTTTTAGTTGGAGGAGCTGAAATTGAAAAAATTTGGGTGAAATTAAATTAAATCTTTTTGAATTTTTTTATGATTTTTAGTTACAGATGCAGAATCTGAGTAAATTTAGTAGATATTCACTTCGATTCCTTTGGCTTTTCATAAGATTTTTAGTAGAAGGAGCTGAAATTGAAGAAATTTTGGCGAAATTAAATTAAATCTTTTTGAATTTTTTTCCGATTTTTAGTTAAAGGTGCAGAATTTGAGTAAATTTAGTTGATATTCACTTAGATTCTTTTGGATTTTCATAAGATTTTTCGGAGGAAAAGCTGAAATTGATGAAATTGTTGTGAAATTAAATTAAATCTTTTTTCATTTTTTTTATGATTTTTAGTTACAGATGCAGAATTTGAGTAAATTTAGTAGATATTCACATCGATTCCGTTGGCTTTTCATAAGATTTTTAGTAGAAGGAGCTGAAATTGAAGAAATTTTGGCGAAATTAAATTAAATCTTTTTGAATTTTTTTCCGATTTTTAGTTAAAGGTGCAGAATTTGAGTAAATTTAGTTGATATTCACTTCGATTACTTTGGATTTTCATAAGATTTTTAGTAGAAGGAGCTGCAATTGAAGCAATTTTGGCGAAATTAAATTAAATTTTTTTGAAATTTTTTATGACTTTTAGTTACAGATGCAGAATTTGAGTAAATTTAGTAGATATTCACTTAGATTCTTTTGGATTTTCTTAAGATTTTTAGGAGGAAAAGCTGAAATTGATGAAATTTTTGTGAAATTAAATTAAATCTTTTTCCATTTTTTTTATGATTGTTAGTTAAAGGTGCAGAATTTGAGTAAATTTAGTTGATATTCACTTCGATTCCTTTGGTTTTTCATAAGATTTTTAGTAGAAGGAGCTGCAATTGAAGCAATTTTGGCGAAATTAAATTAAATTTTTTTGAAATTTTTTATGATTTTTAGTTACAGATGCAGAATTTGAGTAAATTTAGTAGATATTCACTTCGATTCCTTTGGTTTTTCATAAGATTTTTAGTAGAAGGAGCTGAAATTGAAGAAATTTTAGTGAAATTAAATGAAATCTTTTTGCATTTTTTTACGATTTTTAGTTAAAGGTGCAGAATTTGAGTAAATTTAGTTGATATTCACTTAGATTCTTTTGGATTTTCTTAAGATTTTTCGGAGGAAAATTTGAAATTGATGAAATTTTGGTGAAATTGAATTAAATCTTTTTAGTTACAGATGCAGCATTAGAGTAAATTAAGTTGATATTCACTTCGATTACTTTGGATTTTCATAAGATTTTTAGTAGAAGGAGCTGAAATTGAAGAAATTTTAGTGAAATTAAATGAAATCTTTTTGAATTTTTTTCCGATTTTTAGTTAAAGGTGCAGAATTTGAGTAAATTTAGTTGATATTCACTTAGATTCTTTTGGATTTTCATAAGATTTTTCGGAGGAAAAGCTGAAATTGATGAAATTGTTGTGAAATTAAATTAAATCTTTTTTCATTTTTTTTATGATTTTTAGTTACAGATGCAGAATTTGAGTAAATTTAGTAGATATTCACATCGATTCCGTTGGCTTTTCATAAGATTTTTAGTAGAAGGAGCTGAAATTGAAGAAATTTTGGCGAAATTAAATTAAATCTTTTTGAATTTTTTTCCGATTTTTAGTTAAAGGTGCAGAATTTGAGTAAATTTAGTTGATATTCACTTCGATTACTTTGGATTTTCATAAGATTTTTAGTAGAAGGAGCTGCAATTGAAGCAATTTTGGCGAAATTAAATTAAATTTTTTTGAAATTTTTTATGACTTTTAGTGACAGATGCAGAATTTGAGTAAATTTAGTAGATATTCACTTAGATTCTTTTGGATTTTCTTAAGATTTTTAGGAGGAAAAGCTGAAATTGATGAAATTTTTGTGAAATTAAATTAAATCTTTTTCCATTTTTTTTATGATTGTTAGTTAAAGGTGCAGAATTTGAGTAAATTTAGTTGATATTCACTTCGATTCTTTTGGATTTTCTTAAGATTTTTAGTAGAAGGAGCTGCAATTGAAGCAATTTTGGCGAAATTAAATTAAATTTTTTTGAAATTTTTTATGATTTTTAGTTACAGTTGCAGAATTTGAGTAAATTTAGTAGATATTCACTTCGATTCCTTTGGTTTTTCATAAGATTTTTAGTAGAAGGAGCTGAAATTGAAGAAATTTTAGTGAAATTAAATGAAATCTTTTTGCATTTTTTTACGATTTTTAGTTAAAGGTGCAGAATTTGAGTAAATTTAGTTGATATTCACTTAGATTCTTTTGGATTTTCTTAAGATTTTTCGGAGGAAAATTTGAAATTGATGAAATTTTGGTGAAATTGAATTAAATCTTTTTAGTTACAGATGCAGCATTAGAGTAAATTAAGTTGATATTTACTTCGATTCCTTTGGATTTTCATAAGATTTTTAGTTGGAGGAGCTGAAATTGAAAAAATTTGGGTGAAATTAAATTAAATCATTTTGAATTTTTTTCCGATTTTTAGTTAAAGGTGCAGAATTTGAGTAAATTTAGTTGATATTCACTTAGATTCTTTTGGATTTTCTTAAGATTTTTAGTAGGAGGAACTGAAATTGAAAAAATTTTGGTGAAATTGAATTAAATCTTTTTGAAATTTTTTATGATTTTTAGTTACAGATGCAGAATTTGAGTAAATTTAGTAGATATTCACATCGATTCCTTTGGCTTTTCATAAGATTTTTAGTAGAAGGAGCTGAAATTGAAGAAATTTGGGTGAAATTAAATTAAATCTTTTTGAATTTTTTTATGATTTTTAGTTACAGATGCAGAATTTGAGTAAATTTTGTTGATATTCACTTCGATTACTTTGGATTCTCATAAGATTTTTAGTAGAAGGAGCTGCAATTGAAGCAATTTTGGCGAAATTAAATTAAATTTTTTTGAAATTTTTTATGATTTTTAGTTACAGATGCAGAATTTGAGTAAATTTAGTAGATATTCACTTCGATTCCTTTGGCTTTTCATAAGATTTTTAGTAGAAGGAGCTGAAATTGAAGAAATTTTAGTGAAATTAAATGAAATCTTTTTGCATTTTTTTACGATTTTTAGTTAAAGGTGCAGAATTTGAGTAAATTTAGTTGATATTCACTTAGATTCTTTTGGATTTTCTTAAGATTTTTAGTAGGAGGAACTGAAATTGAAAAAATTTTGGTGAAATTGAATTAAATCTTTTTGAAATTTTTTATGATTTTTAGTTACAGATGCAGCATTAGAGTAAATTAAGTTGATATTCACTTCGATTACTTTGGATTTTCATAAGATTTTTAGTAGAAGGAGCTGAAATTGAAGAAATTTTAGTGAAATTAAATGAAATCTTTTTGCATTTTTTTACGATTTTTAGTTAAAGGTGCAGAATTTGAGTAAATTTAGTTGATATTCACTTAGATTCTTTTGGATTTTCTTAAGATTTTTAGTAGGAGGAACTGAAATTGAAAAAATTTTGGTGAAATTGAATTAAATCTTTTTGAAATTTTTTATGATTTTTAGTTACAGATGCAGCATTAGAGTAAATTAAGTTGATATTCACTTCGATTACTTTGGATTTTCATAAGATTTTTAGTAGGAGGAGCTGAAATTGAAAAAATTTGGGCGAAATTAAATTAAATCTTTTTGAATTTTTTTCCTATTTTTAGTTAAAGGTGCAGAATTTGAGTAAATTTAGTTGATATTCACTTAGATTCTTTTGGATTTTCTTAAGATTTTTAGTAGGAGGAACTGAAATTGAAAAAATTTTGGTGAAATTGAATTAAATCTTTTTGAAATTTTTTATGATTTTTAGTTACAGATGCAGAATTTGAGTAAATTTAGTAGATATTCACATCGATTCCTTTGGCTTTTCATAAGATTTTTAGTAGAAGGAGCTGAAATTGAAGAAATTTTTGTGAAATTAAATTATAGCTTTTTGAATTTTTTTATGATTTTTAGTTACAGATGCAGCATTAGAGTAAATTAAGTTGATATTCACTTCGATTACTTTGGATTTTCATAAGATTTTTAGTAGGAGGAGCTGAAATTGAAAAAATTTGGGTGAAATTAAATTAAATCTTTTTGAATTTTGTTATGATTTTTAGTTACAGATGCAGAATTTGAGTAAATTTAGTAGATATTCACTTCGATTCCTTTGGCTTTTCATAAGATTTTTAGTAGAAGGAGCTGAAATTGAAGAAATTTGGGTGAAATTAAATTAAATCTTTTTGAATTTTTTTATGATTTTTAGTTACAGATGCAGAATTTGAGTAAATTTTGTTGATATTCACTTCGATTACTTTGGATTCTCATAAGATTTTTAGTAGAAGGAGCTGCAATTGAAGCAATTTTGGCGAAATTAAATTAAATTTTTTTGAAATTTTTTATGATTTTTAGTTACAGATGCAGAATTTGAGTAAATTTAGTAGATATTCACTTCGATTCCTTTGGTTTTTCATAAGATTTTTAGTAGAAGGAGCTGAAATTGAAGAAATTTTAGTGAAATTAAATGAAATCTTTTTGCATTTTTTTACGATTTTTAGTTAAAGGTGCAGAATTTGAGTAAATTTAGTTGATATTCACTTAGATTCTTTTGGATTTTCTTAAGATTTTTAGTAGGAGGAACTGAAATTGAAAAAATTTTGGTGAAATTGAATTAAATCTTTTTGAAATTTTTTATGATTTTTAGTTACAGATGCAGCATTAGAGTAAATTAAGTTGATATTCACTTCGATTACTTTGGATTTTCATAAGATTTTTAGTAGAAGGAGCTGAAATTGAA